>KZ451899.1:1099619-1137023 GCA_002786265.1 Apostasia shenzhenica | reverse complement strand
CACCCTTTTGGATTCGGGCTTCATGTTTTGGCCTTCGGGATTTAGGTTTCATGCTTAAGGCTTTGGAGATCAAGCTTCGTGCTTCAGTTTTGGGCCTTCTAGATTTTGGCTTGGGCCTCTAGACTTCGGACTTTAGGCTCAGGCCTTCGGGCTTCGTGTTGCTGCCACTTAGCTCTGGCCCTCGTACTTTGAGATTAGGACTTTGGGCTTCGGACTTGGGCTTTCGGGCTTTTGGGCTTCAGGCTTTGGGCCTTTTGATCATCGAGCTCCATGCTTCAATCTTTGACCATCGAGCCTTGTTCATCAAATCTTGATCTTCGATCATCGAGTCTCCATCTTCAATCAACGAGCTTCGACCATCGATCATCGAGCTTCAGGCTTTGACATTCAGGATTTGGGCATAGTTCTTTGAGTTTTAGGCTTCAGGCTGTAGGTCCTAGGATTCATCGAGCTTTAGGATTTGGGCTTCAAGTCATCCATGTACTGGGAAAGCAAAGTAGTAACATCTGTTTGTTGTTTATCATTCATAGATAAAGATATATTTACAGCCTTAAAAGAGTAATTCCTATATGGAGGAGGTTTGTTTCCTTAAGCCCTATCTGGAGGAAAGCAGATTTGAACAGAACATCAGCTGCGCTTCCTAAATCGAGGAGCACACATTGAACATCGAAAATGGTGATACGAGCCGTGACCACTATTGGGTTGTTATGATGATTTCCCTGTCAGGGGAGGTCTTACTAGAAGAAAGTGAGCGGGATAGAGGAAGAGGGTTGGCATAAGTCATCACCGACTTCCATCTCCTGTCGGCAAGTGGCAGTAGGGTTAATGCTAAAGATAACATTCATTGTCCTCACAGCAGGAGAACAAGACTACATTGGCTAGCTAGAGCCTGGTGGCAGTATAACCTTGGCTGGAACCCCGGTGTCTTCGGGTGCCTTCCCCTTCTAGGCAGTATTGAAGGCAGGTGCCATCTTTATGAATTCTTCAAGCTTTGCTCATGGGGCTGTCGTGGTCTCCATTCATCCCTGCCACGACTCGTGTCCTTATGAGGCATCATGGACGAGGGTTTATCGCCTCGATGTTTCCTCTTCTTTTCCTTCTGATGCAGTGCGGGGATTGATTTAAAGCGATCCTAATGCTACCAATATTAAATTAGTGCCTAGACTTATATATATATATATATATATATATATATATATATATATATTATAGATGCAATGAAGAGGAGATTAAGCCTAAGTTCTTTTAATTAGGCTATAATAGGCAAGCAATTCACAGCGAAACTTAGAATTATTTTCCAGAATTAAATTAAATAGTTCCACATAAAACAGTCATCTCACAAATAAATAGAATATTATCAAACTTAAGAAGAATACGTTATCATGCTTACAAATTAAAATCACCCTCAACAGGAATACTCATTCAACATTCAATATACTAAGAGAATATATGCCAGAGGGATGAATTCAAGGATCTAATATTAGATTGAGAAATGGCCCAGTAGAAAATTGAAATGGTCAATTCACCTATAATAATGAGAACATGAGATTTTCCCCATATGATTTAGAACTCAAAGCAGTAGATGATTTCAATCCCATTCCAAATTGAACTAGCAGGACACTGAAACAAAGTAGTATGTTTAACATGGAGCAGAAAAAACCAGCAAACAGGAAATCTTTGGCAAACTCAGGAGGAAAACAAGAATAACATAGCACTGTGAACAAACTGAAAGGAAACAATGAACCAAAGAAAAACAATAAAAAACCACAGGAAAACCTGCAGCCCCTCTGCGTTCCTGGTCCGAATCGGCGCCACCTGCACAGATTCGCTCAAAGATCACTTCTTCTCTCAACTCAGAAGGTGAAATCGCAAACAGTCAATATCATCATCATCCTCTCGCCCCTCCCTGAGTTCCCCTTTTGAAGAAGAAGAAGATGGAGTGGAGGTTGCTGGCCAAACGCAAGATCGTGGCTGACGTGCCGAGTAAAGCGTGGAATCAGTTGGACGTAGTCACCTGGACGCGAACTGGGTTCGGTGAAAAAGGCACCGTCACCTTCGGCTCGGCGAAGCGAGCGCAGCCTCGATGTGACGCGTCGGCGAAGCGGGCGTGAGCACCTTCCGGGTTCGGCAAAGTGAGCGCGCACATCATGGCCAGCCTGAGCAGCCGAGCGATGCATCCCGGCGGAGACCGAGCGAAACAGGGCGCTGAGTGCGTCACGGGCAAAACCAGCGAAACAGAGAAGCCGATCCAATTTTAGGGCTGATTTTCCTTTAAGTAAAGGAAAATTACATCCAGGTCCTTATACTTCAATTGCTTCATGAAAAGTCCAAAACTTACCCTATCTTGAATCAAATTGATTCAAGATGAACTAGTCTCAAACCCAACTTGATCTAACCCATACATACGACTCAGACTCACCCACCACTTATACATGACACTAAAGTGGGCATTCCCACCGATATAAACATAAAGTACGACTCCAAACAACTCGAATAAAATACAGAAATAAAGATAACTATGTACAAGGTAATAAATTATTATAATCTACGTCCGAGGCCGTAGATTATAACGAAGTCGCCGGTGCTGGTGATTTGGCTCTGCATCACCTTCTTGACTCCGAAAGCATCGGGAGGAGATGCCTCAGCATCTTCCAGAAGCATAAATTGACTAGCCCTGGCCACCAACTCTAGATAACTATGAGGCTTGGCCAGCAGTAGGTACTTGGACAAATCCCCACTCTTGAGCCCCCTCTAGTAATTATGCATGACTATGGTAGGATCGACATATTCTACTTCTGCAGTTGCGGTGAAGAACCAGTTGGTGTAATCTCGCAGACTTTCTTTTTCGATCAACTTGATATTGGTGAGCACCATATTGGAGACGACCATTCGCATTTGGCCGATGAAATAGGTTATCCACTCCTACTTCAGATGCTCGTAGGAATAGATGTGACCTATGGGTAGTTTAATAAACCAGCTGAATGCCGCCCCCTTCAAAGTATTTGCCAATAGATGGCATCTGGTGGCCTTATTTGGCCGTCTGTAGTGAACTACGGCCTCAAACCCCTGAATGTGTTCACGGGGGTCTGTAGTACTCTTATAGACTTCGAGTCGAGGTGGCTTGAAGTCCTCTGGAATTGAGGCCTACTGAATAACGTCAGCAAATGGGGCAGTGGTGTCTAGAGGGCCGAAAAAGGGGTCAGGCCCATATTGGAGGGCCTGAACTCTAGGGAAGAGGGGGTTCCAACCATCAAGGAAAGGAGGAAAGGCTGGAGGACAGAAAGCAGGATGTTGGAGTGGATTTAGATGGAGGGTATTTGGGTGGCTGAGAAGAGCCAGACGACTGCACAGAAGGTTCCACAACCAGCAGAAGAGATGCAAGCATCGCCGGACCAGCAAAGGAGGCGTAAGAGCCGCCACAATCGACGGTGGAGGCGCAGGAGCCGACGCAATCTACGGAGGCGCAGGAGCTGATGCGATCGATGGAGAAGGTAGTATAGTCTCACAAATGGGCTAGGTCTGCCTGAGAATCATGGCCTATTGGGCTGTGAGATCAGGTCGGTGAGGTTCACCAACATACCCTGGAGCTCTGAAACACGGGTTCTTCTGGAGGAACAAGAAGATTCGACACAATGCCAGAACGTTGAAGCCTAAGCTCCATCTTCTGATGCCATGACAGAAGGTTCACCTAGAGTTGGTTCTAAGAGTTCTGGCCACCATCTTCCCGGCAATCTCAATGAAAGCACCTAAAAAATGTTGATATGAAAAGTAGGGGATCCCAAAAAACACAAAGAGAAAGAGAGTCCCGAGAAGTGGTAGCACGTAGAGAGCTAAGCCTGATAATTAAGATTTAAAATAAGAGAAGCATCTTGTTGACGTAGGATGTGGGGATCCCGGAAAACACTGAAGAGAGAGAGTTCCAGAAGACGGCGGTGCGCAAAGGAGGTGAGCCCATTTACGGAGGATCAAGGAGAAGATTCAGTCCGAAGCAACCAGAAAAGCACACAGAAATTTAAGGTGGTTCAGGGTGGAAATCTCCTACGTCCACCAGTCGCTCAGTCAAGGTATTTTACTAAAGTCAAAAGATAGCCCTGAAGGCTTGTACAATGCTTTCTTTTAGAAAAGAAGAAGAAGGAGGAGAGGAAGAAGAAAAAAGGAGCTCCTTGGTTGGAGCTTTTCTATCTGAAGATGAGAAAATCCCTCCTTTCTCCTGTATCTGTGTCTTGGTCCCAAAAAATCCTCTTTGGCTGAGACTATTCAACGGTTTTTATAGCCGTTGGGTGCGTGTAGCTTCACCCAGGTTTTTCGGAGGAAATGTGATGGATGAGCTCCAAGCGCCGCTTATCTGTCACTGGAGGGACCTGCCGCTGTACGAGGATGTAGAGATCCTTTAATGTTGGTACTTTTCTGGGGAAGAGTGTCTGTACGGAAATCAGCGGGGTTAGGTGAGGTTTGATTGTGACAGGCGTTACGTCGTACCCTCGTGCCCGGGGTTATGAGGGATTATCCTGGATCATCGTGGACGATGGTTGGTTGAATCCTCGTGCCTGAAGTTTGACCTGGGTCAATGGTCCTGCAAAACTGGAAGTTGAATCAGCAAATCAATTAAGTACAGGCCTGTCAGGCACCACGTGTTCGGCCAAGATGCAGCGCAGTGTTAACATCAGCCCCCCGCATTGTCAGGGGGTGAATATTAATATGTGTCCTGGAATGCGAACCGTCGCGAAGGTGGACACGCTGCCCGAGGTCTGCAAGGATAAGATGGGGGCGGAGTCAGCCGCTTCGCATTCTATCCTCGTTTGTTTGAGTTCTGCAACTGTGAGAGCTTCTCACAGAGATGGCGGAGAGGAAGTGGAAGACCGCCTCCAGTTTCTCTAAGAAAAGAGCTGGAGCGCCTCCGGTCGACGTCCCTTTGAGGAAGAAGAGTCTTACGGAGGTACCTGGAGGGGTGCTGGAGCCGTCGCGGGCAAAAGTTCCCACGGCTAAGGTAGCTGCTGCCTTGGCTCAAACACTAGAGTCTCTTAAGGGCCCGGAGAGCACGGCGACCGCAGAAATGGTGGTGGAAATTTCTGATTCTCCCGTCAAGCCACCTCCGAAGGCAAAAGGTTTGCAGGAGGTGGTTCTGGTGGGGGAGACGGCTACAGGGGAGAAGCTGGCACCAGGGAAGGTTCTGGTGAAGGATGAAGAACTTGGGCAGCTTTTGCCCAGGTTTGGAGTTTCTTCAGTAAAGAATCTGGAGGAGGGTCTCCTGGTGATTTGCAGACCTGCCTTAGGTATGTTAGCTCCTACCCCTGAGAAGAAAGAGAAACCCTTCCTTCTTTCTTTTCCTCTGTTAGATCTTGAGGGGAAGGAAGAGAAGGATAAGAAAAGTAGAGAGGAGGAAGGTTCCAAATTGGGGGAAGTGGCCCAGGGGGAGAAAGAAGGGCCATTCCTCGCCATCCCCGTAGGTACTCCTGGCATTGAATGGCCAGGAGTCATGATGGAGGAGGCGGCGAAGGAGAAGGGGGAGACTCTCCCAGCTGTCCCCAGTGTTGTGTTTGGTGAAGAGATCTGGGGCACGCTGGGAGACAGCTTGAGTGAGATCAGGCGGGTAGAGGAGAAGGTTTTAGGAAATACCGTTGAGGCCCTGGAGGTGGTAAATGCTCTGAAGGGCAGGGAGGATGTGGAGGCCCGTTGCCTTCAGGAGGTGAGGGAGCTGGAGGGCGCTTTATCTCAAGCTACAAAGCGCTCTCTGGCTGATCAGAGGGAGCAGTTAGGGAAGGTATTCCACTTGGAGGATAGGTTAGCTTCCCTAACCCAGGCTAATGCGGAGTGGGCTAATAAAAGTGAGATTGCGAGGGGGGGTTCAATCGCAATCTGGCGGACGTGAACCAGGCCCACTCCGCCCATGTCAAAGACCTCCAGAAAAGAATAAAGGATTTGGATGATGACAAGGAGGCTTTGAGGAAGGAGAAAAGGAGGTTAAGGGAGGAGCTGACTAAGGCCAGGGAGGCCATGTCAGGGGCGAAAGAGGTGGCCTCCGAGGCTTGCCGCCGGGAGGAGCTGTCGAAGTTTGAAGTTCGCTCCCTGTGGGCTTTGGTGGAGAACAGCTCTGGATGTCGAGGGCGACGTATGGAGGACTTGGAAGAGGTTCACCTCGCCGGTGGGTCGCCATACGCAGCATCAGGCTGCCTTTGATGCTCTTCTGCAGACATAAGTTGATGTAGTAACCTTGAACCAGGAGAATATCAGGAACCCGACGATGCTATCATTCTGCGGTCCTAAGGGGCCAGACAGATTCTTCGATGCTGGGAGTTATCCTCCTGAAGAGATTCTTCCACCAAGGTCCTACGCAGGTTGGGGAAGTTGGCCTCCGAAGCCCGGGACCTCGGGGGAAAGCCCTGCGACTCCTCTAGAAGCCAGGTGGCTAGGCCGACGCGATCCTCCTGGAAGTCAGTAACAGGGATCGCCGGTCGAGCCAGGGGTGACGGGTCTTCCTCCTCAACTAGCTCCCCATCCTGACAGCATAGTCTCCTCTCCTTGCAGCACTTGAAGGATCCATTTTTCGGATGAACAACCTGCAGGATGCTGTCAGAGAAGAGGAGAAGATTCCGGGGAGGAGCCCTGGTTAAGAGGTCTGAATTCATCAGGCTTGGTGTTTAAGTTCTGAAGCCTTGTATCTTTCTTTGTTTTTCCTGTACTCATGAGAGGAACATGTGAGGACAAAGAGAGAAATTGTATCAAATTCTATCATTTTAATGAAATGTATTTTTTATTTTCAAGAATTTATTTTGTGGATGAATTCTTCTGTATGTTTCCTTTTCGTGTTCTGAATCACGAAGTTTTAGGAGGAAATGCATGAATCCATAAGTAAAAGATAAAGAATTCCAAAAAGCAAAGAAAAATTCTAAGTAAAAGAGGCGGAATAGCTCTCTGAACCCTCGTGCGCGATATGTGGATATCGAAACAAGGAAGAGAAAACAGCCAATCCTCGAATCCTCGTGCACGATATATGAATATTGAACATAAGGTGAAGGAAAAAAGGCAACCCTCGAACCCTCGTGCACGATATATGAATATCATGGACGGTACAATGGCAGGATGGAGAGGAGTGGCGCCTCGTAAACTGCGTGTCGCCTCGATTCCCGCGCGCCTCTGCGATTTCTGGGTTTTGTCAGAAGGAACGAGTGGTCTGAGGATGCTCGTACGCTAATCAAGAAGATCAGATGGTTGGGAGGCAAAAGGTCGCATCTGTCTCCTATAAATGGCTGTCTGAGCGGGAGCTTCTTCTTTCTTTCGAAAAACCCTAAGTTTCCGAGAGCGAAGAAAGAGAATACCTGCCTTGCTCACCTGAAAGGGAGGACCGAGCGAAAATGGGAGGAAGGGAGATTGAGTGGGCCGACCTGGCCGAGCAGTTTCAGAGAGATAGCAGCTACCAGGAGTCCCTCATGATGGAGCATGAGGTGCTCAACTCGACCAAAGGGTTCAGGGGGTACCCTCTCTTGATGGTCATCCCGTCTACCTCTGACCTCCGGCCAAACAGGCCCCCTGAAGGGGCAGTGTGTGTGTACAAAGCCCAGGTAGAGTATGGCTTGATGATGCCGCCGCAACCGGAGTTCAAAGAAGTTCTGAACTCCTTTCAACTTGTACTGGCGTAGCTCTCTCCTAATGTCGTCGCCTACATGTACTCCTTTCTGAAGCTTCTGCAAGCCAGGGGGATAGCATGGAGTCTGACATTGTTTAGAAGTCTGTTCAATTGGATGGCAGTGCCGGGGTATGGGGAATGTTTGGCCTTACGGTCGAGGTCGAGGAAGGCGATGTTCTCGGGGGCTAGCAGTTCCCATTCTGACTGGAGGGATTTCTACTTCTTCGTTGGCAGAGATCTAGGGATCCCCTTGACGCCAGGAATTTGCCCTGCTGAGTTCATCGGTGATCCTCAATGGATGGCGGGGACGTCGGTCCAGAGGGACCTGGAAATTCTGAAAGGGCAGAACTGGCCCTTGAAGGATTTCCTGAGGTTGATGAAGAATGATGTATCCCTGTATGCTAAGTCGCAGGGGTACACCATCTTTAAGGAGATTACTCCTCCTCCTGGAACAGTACTGATGAGGAAGGCCAGGAGGGGGCAGCCACCGGCGACTCAACTCAGCAAGCACCATAGGAAGAAAGGGGGGCCAAGAAGAGGCGGCCGAAGGTGGCGCAAGAAAAGAAATGGCGGTGGTGCTCTGCCCAAAAGAGGAGGCAGTGGTCGCCCCTTCCCAGGCTCTGGTCTCCCTTGAAACCCCTAACAAGAAGAGAGCCCCCCCCCCGAAGAGAACAGTCTGGAGCCCCCTCTGAAAAAGGTAAAGAGCGACAAAGAGGGGGGGAGACCGATGAGGAGCGAGAATGAGGGAGTAGTGTGGAGCCCCCGTTTTGCCGCAATTTCCCGGGGGAATTTGCAGGCAAGGGGTCAAAGTTCATCGTGAGCGCGACGGAAGTGAAGAGGAAGATGATCATCACCTCCGATCAGTCTTCGAACCTGTTCAATCCGGTTCGAGGAGACCTAGGCCTGATCCTGGCGGGGGGATTGGCGACCAAGGCGCTGGAGGAAACTGTCGAGAGGACCTTCAAAACAGACTTTTTCGCCCAGATGACCAACAGGGTGGCGACAGTAAAGACTCTCTCCCATCTCTCTGGCTATCTCTCGCAGGTGTTGATCTTGTCTCTTTTGTAGGTGCTTGCCCGTTTGCCCCTGATCTTGAACAGGGCCCTGAGGGTGGAGGAACAGATGATAGATCAGACCGGCCAGCTGTACCGAAAAGATGCAGAAATTGAAGACCTAAGGCTCCAATTGGCGACAGAGTCTTCTAAGCATGCTGCCCTCCGGAAGGAATTTGTCGTTTATAAGTCTGCCATGAGTGCACTGAAGGCAGACAATAAAGCTTTGCGGGAGAAGTTGAGCAAAGCTGATGGAGATAGGGAGGCTGCAGTTGTAAGCAGCTCTGTCGCGGCTGTGGAAGCCTACAAAACCAGCTTACCCTGCAGGAAGGAAAGGTTAGATGGGATCCGGCAGGCCTAGGAAGGATTGGCTTCCACCTTGGTCCAAGGAGGCGAGGTTAAGGCTGCCGTCCTTGGAGAATTGGACCCCTTCCCTTGTATGGCCGTAGATCCAATTTATAAGGAGGAAGGATTTTATCTGACCGATGATACCATCCAACAGTTTTTTGACCTTTTGGATGGAATCAGTGATGGTTAATCCTTTTTCTTATAAAATGATGTAATCCTTCTTGTAATTTTTGAAAGATGAATAAAAATGTGATGACCGTGGCCGAAGAGGGCGGGGAGTGATCGCCGGGTGATGTCCTAAAAGAAAGGAGTCACTGAGGCAAAGTGCGGCTCCTGGCAGGCTTCTAGGCCGAATAATGAGTGGTGAGAGGGGCACAGGAATGAATCGTCCCACATCGGAAAGGGAGGGAGATCCTGAGCTGTATAAGTAGATAACGTGATCTCAAATAGTAGAGGCGCCTTTTGGGGCAAAACCGTGAGGCTAGTGATAGAAAACTTTGTAGTTGAGCGTGCTTGGGCTGGAGTAGCACTGGGATGGGTGATCTCCTGGGAAGCACTCAAGTACGTAGTTTTCCTAAAGTCAAAGCGGACAATACCTCTATAATGAGATCAAGGGACGTCACAAGGTGGTATTAGAGCGCCAGGTTGTCCCTTTTCTTAATGAGAGGCGTGATTGGGCAAAATATAGGACTGAAAAATACACAAGCACAGTACCTATCACCTTTGTTTGCATTATTTGTTTGTGTTAACATATATTATAACAGGAGGAATCAAGCTACGGATCAAGTCTCTGGCTGCAATGCAGATAATGGACCACCAAGACCATAAGAAGACACAAATCAATACCTAGCACAGGTGTTAACGACTATTGCTGATAGGTTGAAGGTTCTGCATAGTCGCATGTCAGCAATGTCATCTTAGCGCGCTACCTACGGGTACAACGATCAGTGTGACGTCGTGTGTAAATATAGAGATCACAATCAAGAATCAAATTTTCTCGAGCTCTTTACCTAAATTTCGAGGACAAAATTTCTTAAGGTGGGGAGAATTGTAACATCCCGGTAAATTTAAATTTAGATTTTTGATTAATTAAATTTATTATGAGGAATTAATATTATTCATGAGAAATTAATCATTTAAAATTAAATATATGAAATATTAAATGTTTGTTATGCAATTCAAAATTCAAAATGGCTGGAATTAATATTTAATTTAATTAAATCAGATTATTTAAAATTCAAATCCAATGAATTTAATTACCCATTAAATATCTATAACTATCTCCTTAAATTAAGGCTAAGAAAAATTATAGAAATACCCCCAGATTATTATTTAAAGAAAGAAATAGTGTTTCTCACCCAAAACACCGTTTCAATTCTTCCCCTCCCGTAACTGCCGCCGGCCTAGAGAGAGGAGAGAGAAAGTGATGAGTTGGAGAGAGAAAGTGATGCGATAGAGAGAGAAAGAAGCCCGATCTCCCTCAAAATCGATGATTCTTCTTCATCTTCTTCTCGATCTACATATTTTCTTACGCCTTGGACCGGATCTAACAATTTGGAGTGATCCTTTCTCTTCGAATCTCAAGAAAACTTAAGATCATGGTGAATTCGAGGTAGGTTTTACCCTAACTTGGCTAGATAAATTTTTAATTTTATTATCAAATTGAATATGTTTATTGGAAATCAATATTTTATATATTTGATGCAGAATTTCTCTAATAATTTATATTTGTTTTCTTATGATTCGGCTTCAGTCATCCTATACATATTCATGAAATTGCGCCATTAATTAGCATACTATTAATTAACATGTAATTCATTGCATATTTTTCATTTACCGGCAGCAGAAAAATTAAATTTGCTTAAATTATTCAATAAATAGTTTATGCTTGATTATGTCTATTCAATTATTTAACATGATGTAATAATTTTTTTATAATTTATAATTATGCTTGCTGTCAACGTGATTTATGCCTTATTTTTATTTTCAGTACTGTAGCAAATAAAAGGAATAATTAAATAATTATATGATAAATATTTCATATTCCATTACCGCTCACCTGTATGATATGATGTTAGAATTTGTGATTGCTTTAATTTAGAGGATTGATCAAGTTACGGGTTTCAAGGGTGTTTTGAATTCTAATTGGAATTTGAATCGAGTTATAATTATGTGATTGCAAACATATAATCATTTAAGATTGTGACACTCACGAGAAGGGCAAGTGCATGGGCTTGCGTGAGTAAATAAGTGTATGGACTTGTTGTCATACTCGATGAGACTAATTAATATTTGAGCAAGTGTATGAACTTGCCAATTTAATAAAGTAAAATATAAGAATTTTAATGCGATAATGGATTAAATTTAAATGTGATTTCTGTGGGATTACGCACCTGCCTTAGCTCGAGTATATGATATGATATTTGGCACGACGATGTCCATTGGCAGTTTCTGACTGTCATGGGGGGTGATGATCCCCAAAGCAGATACGTGTCTGCTGTGGATACGTGTCCACTAGAGGTCCTCACATGATATTTGGCGCAACGGCGTCCATTGGATATGCCTACGGAGGGCTATTCATGGGGGGTGACGATCCCCAAAGATATAAAAGGCAGCTGAGGCGTAGTACGAGAAATCACGGACCCAAAAGATAAAAGTAAAATTAATAAAAAGAAATCTACTCTTTACTTATTTTATTTTGTTTCTGTTTATATGCTGATGTTGTACTCACTATGCAAATTATGTTATGTTTGTTTAAGACTTGTTGTTCACACTGTGCTATGACATCTCTTTATCAAACATGCATGCTTAATTAAAATTTATGTTATATATGATTAGTTGTTTGTTATTCTTATTATATTATGTCACCATATTGTTATTATTATTATTATTATTATTGTTGTTGTTTAATATTTTTATTTAAAGGCTTTGTTAGTGTACAACCTACGAGTCTGTTCTAACAGACTCTATCACTAACGTGGCAGGTACTGGAGCACTTGATCACAGGTACTGGACCATTTGAGATCACGTTATCTGCTTATACAGCTCAGAATCTCCTTCTCTTTCCGATGTGGGACGATTCATTCCTGCGCCCCTCTCACCACTCATTATTCAGCCTAGAAGCCTGCCAGGAACCGCACTTTGCCTCAGTGGTTTCTTTTGGTTAGGACATCACCCGGCGATCACTCCCCGCCCTCTTCGGCCACGGGCGTCACAGGCCCACCAGCTTCCGCTTGGTTCGTCCTCGAACCACATCGTATTGTGGGAAATCAGCTCTGATACCATATTATAACATCCCGTGATCTCATTGTAGAGGCGCCTTTTGGAGCAAAACCGTGAGGCTAGTGATGGAAAACTTTGTAGTTGAGCGTGCTTGGGCTGGAGTAGCACTGGGATGGGTGACCTCCTGGGAAGCACTCAAGCACGTAGTTTTCCTAAAGCAAAAGCAGACAATACCTCTATAATGAGATCACGGGATGTTACAATATGGTATCAGAGCCAACCTCCCGCAGTACGATGTGGTTCGAGGACGAACCAGGCGGAAGCTGGTGGGCCTGTGACGCTCGTGGCCGAAGAGGGCGGGGAGTGATCGCCGGGTGATGTCCTAAGAGAAAGAAATCACTGAGGCAAAGTGCGGCTCCTGGCAGGCTTTTAGGCCGAATAATGAGTGGTGAGAGGGGCGCAGGAATGAATCGTCCCACACTGGAAAGGGAAGGAGATCCTGAGCTGTATAAGCAGATAACGTGATCTCAAATGGTAGAGGCGCCTTTTGGGGCAAAACTGTGAGGCTAGTGATGGAAAACTTCGTAGTTGAGCGTGCTTGGGCTGGAGTAGCATTGGGATGGGTGACCTCCTGGGAAGCACTCAAGCACGTAGTTTTCCTAAAGCCAAAACGGACAATACCTCTATAATGAGATCACGGGATGTTACAAAAAAGGAGGTTTGTTTATTACATACCTATTTATTCTGCTGTCTATGTATATGTACCTTTTTATAGGATTTAAGATATTCAGGCTGATTCTGAGAAAAACTTGTAATAGGTTTCTTAAATTTTGTAATAGATTGGCTCAAATTTGGAACACCTTGTAAAGAAGGGTAATAAGCTTTAGAGTTGCATGGTAGTTTGGCTTTAAGTTTGGAACTTTCTGAAATCCATAGAGGAAGAGAAATATTGTGATAGCCAAGGTGGATCCCGCCCAAAAGGTATTCACGACCCAATGCCACAGGGACTTTGAGAGTCTAATACATCGTACACAATGTTTGTACTTGTGGCAAGGGTTAACCTCGGGGATCCCCTTTATTAGAGTTATAGATATCCCTTTGTGAACCTGCACAGGAGAGAGGTAATGATAGTAGTGGAGATCCTGTCTGAAGGGAGTTTATCTGACCCCATGCCAAAAGGACTTGTTCGTCTGAAACATCTTGTACAATGTTTGTACTTGAGGCAAGGGCTAACTTTTTTGGAATGACAGTTATCCTAGTGGGAAGCGAAGGCACCCTGCTTAGGGGGCACCTGTATCTTGATTTGATATTAGGGATAGCCCTAAGGTTACGAGCAGGCCTTCAGACCTTTCGCTGGCCAGATGGGCTTATGGAAGGGTCCCAGATGTTTGTAGGAAACCCCGCCTGCCAGGCGCTACTAGGCTTGATGATCACCATATTTAATGAAGGTTAGTGAGTATCATCGTGCACAAGGTTTGACACCTCGGACACGAAGTTTCGGGATTGAGTTGAGATCATACCTGAGCGACACCATGGTCGAAGTACGCATATAGAGGCCTCCGTATATAAGGACCACTTGCCATGAGTATGTTTGGAAGTATGAAGCCTTCCAAAATATAAAGAAATCCAGGTCGAGAATAAAACCAGGATTTGGCGTTGGAAGCCTCTATAAATGAATCCTTTGAATGAATTTGTACAAATGAAGAATACCAAGATGGACAAGCGAGATATTTATGTGAAAAACTTCTTTAGGTCATCCCCACTCCAACTCCTGGGGATCTGAGTACCTTCCGCTGTCATAAGGTAGTAAGCATTCGGCCCAGCAACCTCGCGCACGACATAAGGTCCTTCCCAATTTGGCTCAAGCTTGGGAACCCCTAAATTGCTGCCGGCGAGTAGTTGACGCTTGAGAACTAAATCACCCTGATTGAGAGTCCTGGGGGTGACCTTTTGGTTGTAATATCGTTCTACCCGACGCTTATGCTCAAGGCGTTTCAGTGCGGCTAGCTCTCTTCTTTGTTCTAGGAGGTCTAAGTCGACCCTTCATGAATTATCATTTTCGTCCACCCAAGTTTGCAAAGCCTTGGGTTCGAAACTGGCAGCAGCTTCTATTCTGGGGGAGAGGTGTTCCAGATCAACTGGTATAACAGCGTCCATTCCAAAAGAGAGGGAGAAGGGGGACTCTTGAGTAACCTCGGATGGGGCTGTATTGTAAGCCCAGAGGGCTCCTGGTAACTCTTTCGGCCAGCGGGCTTTTGCGTCGTCTAGGCGTTTCTTCAGAATATTCAGGATGTTCTTGTTCGCAACTTCCGCCTGGCCGTTGGTGTGAGGGTGCCAAACAGAAGCATACTTGAGGTTGATCTGGTGCTCTCCGCAGAAATCATGGATCCTCTGATTAGCGAATGGAGTGCCATTATCTGTGATGATTATCATGGGAATGCCATACCTGCAGACGATGTTGGCCCAGAGGAAGTTTTCGACGTTTTGGGCAGTGGGCTGAGTAAGTGGTTTGGCCTCAATCCATTTTGTGAAGTAGTCGACCGCAACTAGTATCCACTTGTAGCCCTTCATGGCTGTAGGCATCGGCCCCAAGAAATTCGGCCCCCAAATGGCAAAGGGCCAAGATGAGTTGATGGGTTTGAGATACCCCGTGGGCTGCCTCTGCATGTCGGCATAGTACTGACATTGAGGACACTTTTCTACAAACACCTGAGCGTTTCTGTGGATTTTGGGCCAGAAGAAACCTTGGCGTAGGATTCGCATGACGAGGCTTCTACCTCGTGCATGTGTTCCACATTCTCCTCGATGTATTGCTTCCATCACTTTTAAAGCCTCGTTTGGTCTCAGACATTTGGTGAGGGGCTTAGCATAGGATCTCCTATAGAGCTCTCCGTCGATGAGGGTGTATCTGGCACAAGCAAGCTTCAGTTTCTGCGCCTCTCGTCTGTTGTCAGGCCGAGTCTCACTCTTTAAGTAATTAAGGATCTCATCCATCCAATAGGGTGGTTGCTTCTCAGAAGAGACTTCGGTGCACTCGAAACTGGGGCTTTCGAATATCTGAGTCCGATGGAGGTCGGGAAGCCCCTCTTTTGCGAGTCGATCTGCTACCTAGTTCTCTTCATGGGGTACATGTGTCAGGGAGAAATTCTCGAACAAAGAGATAAAGACCTAGCTAATTGCAGATATTTCTTCAGAACCTCGTCTTTCGTTTCGAACGTCTAGTTCACCTGATTGACGACCAGCAAGGAATCACTGAACACCTGTATGTGCTTCACGGTCATGCTAAGCGCGAAGTTTAATCCTGCTATGAGAGCCTCGTATTCCGCCTGGTTGTTTGTCGCTCTGAATTAAAGCGTCACCGCCTGATGAAGTGTAGCCCCCATTGGGCTGGTTAAAAGGATCCCAGCCCCCTGGGATTATGACCCAGATGCGCCGTCAACATGAAGTGACCAGAGGTCCGCTAGGGTTTCGGTGGGTGGCAGTTTCATCGTAGAGAACTCGACGACAAAGTCGGCTAGGGCCTGAGCCTTGATTGCTGTCCGCAGAACAAATCTGATGTCGTATTCTCCCAATTCGACAGACCACTTGAGTAATCTCCCTGAAACCTCGGGAGTATGCAATATCTTTAGGAGCGGTTGATCCGTGACGACCTAAATAGTATGGGATTGAAAGTAAGGCCGTAGCTTCTTGGCTGTCATTAGAAGGGCCAGAGCGAGCTTTTCCAGAGTAGGATACCGACTTTCGGTGTCCAGGAGTATGTGACTCATATAAAAGATGGGATGTTGAACTGCCTTTTCATTGTCGAGGAGTACCGCTGAGACTGCAGTGTCGGACACTCCTAGATAAAGAGACAGGACCGTTCCCTCCTTTGGCGCCACTAATATCGGGGAAGGCAGCTTCGCACTCGGTGTCCCACTGTCCTTTCTTGTTATTACGCAAACATTGAAAGAAAGGGGAACATCGATCGCCAGCCTTTGAGATAAATCTGCCCAGACTGTTGATCCTCCCTGCCAGCTTCTGGATCTCCTTTGCCGTCTTTGGAGAGGGCATACTTTGAATGGCTGATATTTTATCGGGATTGGCCTCTCTCCCTCTGACGGAGACCAAGTATCCCAAGAATTTCCCTTAAGCAGCGCCGAAGGTACATTTAGCAGGGTTGAGCTTGAGATTGTACCTTCGGAGAGTGTTGAGCGTTTCCCGGAGATCACCAAGGTGTTCTGTCAAAGTCTTGCTTTTGACTAAGATGTTGTCTACGTAAGCTTCGAGATTTCTCCCCCTTTGATTCTTAAAAACTGCGTTAATCATGCGTTGATAGGTGGCACCGGCATTTTTGAGACCGAAGGGCATGACCTTGTAGCAGTAAGTGCCATAGTCAGTGATAAAAGCTGTTTTCTCTTCATCCTCCTTGGCCATCCAGATTTGGTGATACCCAGAGAAGGCATCCAGAAAGCTCATAACCTCGTACCCGACGGTACGGTCTACCATCGTGTCAATGCGGGGGAGAGGATAAGTGTCTTTAGGGCAGGCCTGATTTAGTGACCTTAAGTCTACGCACATTCTCCACTTCCCACTAGCTTTTCTCACCATTATCACATTGGTTAACCATCGGGGGTATTGTACCTCCCTGATGTAACCAGCTCTCAGTAGCTTTGTGATTTCCTCCTTGATGGCATCTTGTCTTTCCCCGGCCATTACTCTCTTCTTTTGGGCAACAGTGGCGACGGCTTGAGATACATTCAAGTGGTGTTCGCAAACGGCCCTGTCCATGCCTGTAACGTCTTCAGAAGACCATACAAACACATCGATATAGCCAAAAAGCAAGGCAGTAACTTCTGCTTGTTGTTTCTCATTCAGAAAAGATGAAACATTTACAATTTTGGAAGAGCCTTCACCTCCTAAGGCTATGCCGATAACTCCTTCCTGCGGTGTAACCGGTTGGGTTTCCCTGGGATCCATTTGATCGACTACAAGCAGCGCCGCTATCTGAAAGCAGCGGGTAGCCTGTGTTGCGTCCCCTCGGATGGTAATAACGCCGCTAGAGGTCGGGAACTTCGCGCACAGGTGGGGCGTGGAAATCACCATCCCGAAGGAGTTTAGAGTTGTCCTCCCCAGGATAGCGTTATAGCCCGATTTAGCTCTGATGACTGCGAAGTTGACCATGCTCATAGCGTGGCCGTTGTCATCACCGAAGGAGACGGGAAGAGTAATGAATCCAAGGAGTTGGACCCTTTCACCGGAGAAACCGAGTATGGTAGTCCCAACGTGGAGGAGGTTAGTTTCTTTGAGTCCCATTTGGAGGAAGGCGGACTCAAACAGGATGTCGGCGGCGCTCCCAGAATCGAGGAGTACCCGCCGGACATCAAAATCAGCGATGCGGGCGACGACCACGATCGGATCATTATGCAAGTTGCCTTGCTGTGGGAAGTCTTCACTGCAAAAGGTAAGGGGGATGGATGAGGCATGATGCTCAGAGATGCCGCTGACTTCTCCTTCTCGGCGTTGAGTGGCTGGGTCAATGCTGAAGATAGCATTGATAGTTCGGGCGGCCGGAGGATAAGGGTGCCTCTGCTGGCTAGGGTCTGCAGATGGTAGAACCTTAGCAGGAACCTCTATAACCTCGGGGGCCTTTCCTTTCTGGGCAGCAGTGAATGTTGGAGCCATCTGCATGAATTCCTCGAGCTTGCCCTGATTCGCCAGCTTTTCAAGCAAGATTCTGAGGCCTCGACAGCGGTGGAGCCTGTGCCCATAGTTCCCGTGGAACTTGCAGTAGTCATTGGGATCCACTCCGGGTGGCGGTGCTGGCCTAGGTCCAGTGGGCCGTATCCAACCCTACTTGATGGCCGCCGCATAGACCTCGAGGAGTGGTCTAGATAAAAGAAGTTTTGGGGGTTGGATATACCGGGACCGCCCTTCTTCTTGATCACGAGGCCTGGCCACTGGTACCCTTGTGGCCGGAGGTTCGACACCCCGATGTTTCCTCTTGTTTCTTTCCCCGGAAACGCCTGCGGGGGAGGATTCAGCATCCTCTATGAGCATGAACTGACTGGCCCTGGCCACCAGCTCTGGGTAACTCCGAGGTTTGGCCAACTGTAGGGATTTGGACAGGTCCCCTACCTTGAGCCCTCTCCGGAAGTTATGCGTGGCCACCGCAGGCTCTACATCTTCGGCTTCCGCTACAGCGGCAAAGAAGCGGTTGGTGTAATCCTGAAGGTTCTCTCTCTCGCCTTGCTTGATATTGGCGAGGACCATGTCGGACACGACCATACGGGTCCGTCCTATGAAACGGGCGATCAACTCCACTTCAGATGCTCATAGGAGGTGATATGACCCCGGGGCAGCTTGATGAACGGGCTGAATGTTGCCCCCTTCAGTGTGTTGGCCAGGAGGTGACACTTAGTGGCTTCGTCCGGCCGGCAATATCGGACGGCGGCCTCAAACCCCTGCACATGTTCACGGGGGTCTGTTGCGCCTCTGTAAACCTCCAACCTGGGTGGTCAAAAGTCCTCTGGGATAGGAGCCAAACGGATGGCATCGGAAAAAGGGGCATTTCCGTCCATCGGCCCGAAGAAGGGATCAGGTCCGTGATGGGGAGCCTGAGTGCCAGGAAAGAGGGGGTCTCTTCCAGCTAGAAATGCAGGAAAAGCAGGTGGGAGAAAGGCAGGTTGTGGTAGCAAACAAGGTGGAAGGGGGTTTTGATGAACCTCCTGGAAACGGAAAGGGCGTATGGGTGGTCTGGAAGAACCAGAAGATTGGATGGAGAGTGGTGCAGCTTGGGGCACTGGTACAAGGGCTTCGGCCACCGTAGGAATCGGAGGGGGCGGAGCCAGGGCCGCTGTAGGTGGCGGAATCACCTCTGGATCGCCGCAACCGGCGGAGGAGGAGCAGGGACCGCCGGTACCGGCGGGCAAGGTATAGGGACTGCTACCATCAGTGGGAGAGGAAGTACTGCACAGACCGGCTGAGTTTGTCTGAGGATGACGGCCTGTTGCGCCGTGAGGCCGGTGACCATGTCAGTGAGGTTTGCAAGCATCCCCTGGAGCTCCGAAACATGGGTGCCTCTGAAAGAGGAGGTAGATCCGGCGCGTCGCCGGGAAGTGGAAGTTGAGGCTCCGTCATCCGGCGCCCGGACAGAGGGTTCTCCTATATGTACGCTGCGGGCAGCAGAGTTGGTTTTGCGCGTTCTGGCCACCATCTTTCCAGGTCTCAATGAAAAGCACCAGAAGATGTTGACGTAGGATGTGGGGATCCCGGGAAACATCGAAGAGAGAGAGTTCCGGAAGACGGCGGCGCGCAAAGGAGGTAAGTCCGTTTACGGAGGCTCAAGGAGAAGATTCAGTCCGAAGCAACAAAAAAAGCACACAGAGATTTAAGATGGTTCAGGGAGGAAATCCCCTATGTCCACCAGTCGCTCAGTCAAGGTATTTCACTAAAGTCAAAAGATAGCCCTAAAGGCTTGTACAATGCTTTCTTTTAGAAAAGAAGAAGAAGGAGGAGAGGAAGAAGAAAAAAGAAGGAGCTCCTTGGTTGGAGCTTTTCTATCTGAGGATGAGAAAATCCCTCCTTTCTCCTGTATCTGTGTCTTGGTCCCAAAAATCCCTCTTTGGCTGAGACTGTTCAACGGTTTTTATAGCCGTTGGGTGCGTGTAGCTTCACCCAGGTTTTCCGGAGGAAAGGTGATGGATGAGCTCCAAGCGCCGCTTATCTGTCACTGGAGGGACCTGCCGCTGTACGAGGATGTAGAGATCCTTTAATGTTGGTACTTTTCTGGGGAAGAGTGTCTGTACGGAAAACGGTGGGGTTAGGTGAGGTTTGATTGTGACAGGCGTTACCTCGTACCCTCGTGCCCGGGGTTACGAGGGATTATCCTGGATCGTCGTGGACGATGGTTGGTTGAATCCTCGTGCACGAGGTTTGACCTGGGTCAATGGTCCTGCAAAACTGGAAGTTGAATCAGCAAATAAATCAAGTACAGGCCTGTCAGGCACCACGTGTTCGGCCAGGATGCAGCGCAGGAACCACGTGTTAACACATCTAGAACAACACACACAGATTTAAAGTGGTTTAGGGAGAAAGTCCCCTATGTCCACTGAGCAAGCAACAAGATGATTTCATTAGAAAGAGAGAAAATAGCTATAAAGGCCAGTACAAGCAAGTTAGAGAAAAAAGGAAAGAGTCGAGCCTCCTTTATCTCAAATACAGTTAAAGCAAGAAAAACAAAAAATGTAGCTCCCGTAATTCCTCCCTCCACCTTCTTCTTGAAGACCACTTAGAGGCTTTTATACGTGGGAGAGGGAGCTCAGCCTCGGGTTTTCCGGAAAGGAATGGGATATTCAAAGGCTGAATCCACCCTAGTGGTCCTTCCGCTGTCAGCCACTTGAGGAACTGGAAGTAATGGAGGAGGAGCTTAGCCTTCTTGATTTTGATAATTCTTCTAGGGATCCATGTCGATTGCAGCACACAGACCTTTGGTTTGTGTGCCTAGAAGAGGCATGCTGTTTTGGGAATAATGTGGTCGTAGCACGCCGACAGATGCAGCTAGGGCCCATTGTCCTTGATGTTTGCTAGGGAATGGCCCTAAATCATCAGACTCGAGGTTTGACCATGTCCTCATGGCCGAGATTAGACTCCTGCAAGAATAAAGATAATAATAATGATAATAATAATAAAAGGGAGTCATCATTACGGTGCCACGCGTATGACCGAGATGCAACGCTGGAACCACGTGTTAACAAGTTTCAAATTTCAGGCTTAGGCATTAGGCTTCTTGCTTTGTATTTTAGGTTTGGCATTTCGCCTTATAGTTTGAAGCTTTAGGATTTGAGCTTCGGGCTCCTGGCATAGTCTTTTGAGTATTTAAGGTTCAGGCTTTTTGGTTAGGCTTAGGCGTTCATGCTTGGGTCTTTAAGCTTCGGACTTCGGCCTTCGGCTTTCAAGTTTAGGCCTTGTGGCTTTGGACTTGGGCTTCGGGCTTTTGGCTTCAGCCATCGGCCTTTGGCGTTCAGGCTGCAGGATACGGTCTTCGAGCTTCAGTGTTCTTGCTTGCACATAAAGGCTTCAAGCATCAGGCTTAGGCCATCCGGGCTTAGTCTTTCAATATTTTGGGCTCAGGCTTGGGTGTTTAAATCTTCAGCTTCCGGAGTCAAGCTTTGGTCTTCAGTTATTGGGCTTTGCCCTTCGGCCTAGCGCCATGTGGTTTGGACTTTCGTGCTTAGATCTTGGCTTCACGTTATAAGGGTTTGAGCATATGTCTTCGACTTTGGGATTCGAGACTTAGGTTTGGCTTTTTAAACTGCGGGCTTCGAGCTTTGAGCTTGGGGATTTATGTTTCGGGCTTAGAAATTTGAGCTTTGGGCTTCGAGTTTTTGGCATCAGACTTTCGCTTTTAGCCTTCAGGCTTCTAGCTTGGGCCTTTAGGCTTAAGCTTTTGAGCTTCGAGTTTCAAGCATTAGGCTTGGAATTTTGTGTTTCAAACTTCAATTATTAAGCTTTGGTGTTAGGTCTTTTAGCAGCAGACTTTTGGCATCGGTTGTTGAGCTTCTAACTTTAGGCTTCAGATATAGGACCTTCATGCTTTCGGCTTTAAACTTGCTCTTTAGGGCTTTAAGCTTCAAACTTCGAGCTTGGGCTTCAGCCTTTGGGATTCAGCTTTTGGTGTTTATGCTTGGGCTTTGAAATTCGTGCTTCAAGCTTTAGACATTATTGCTTGAGCTTACAGCTTCATATTTTGGGCTTCGAGTTTTGAGCTTCGGGCTTTAGGATATGGCCTTTAGGCTTCGGCATTCATGCTTGCACATAGAGGCTTCAAGAATCAGACTTAGGCCATTCGCGCTTAGTCTTTCAGTATTTGGGGTTCAGGCTTTGAGCTTGGTCCTTGGAACCTTCAGCTTCTGGATTCAAGCTTAGGTCTTCGGTTATTGGGCTTCGCTTGGGCCATCGGACTTCAGGCCATTAGGCTTCAGCATTGGTCCTTTGGCCTTCAGACTTTGTGCTTTGAGCTACAAGTTTTGGATTTGGGCTTTAGGCTTTGGGCTTTGGTCTTTGAGCTTTGGGCTTTGGGTTTTGGGCTTTGAGCTTTGGGCCTGGGCCTTCGATGTTTTGGCTTTGAGCTTCGAACTTCGAGCATGGGTTTTCGGGCTTCAGAATTTAAGCATTAGGCTTTGGGGATTTAGTTTTTTTTTTAATTCGGGAGATTTTATTCATCAGGCCCCCGACCTGCAAACAGAAAAGAAACATAAGGCTCATGCCAATACAAGTGAGAAACATTAGGCCCAAGGCCCATTTAAGAAAGCGAAATACATCAGATGGGCCAAAGCCCAACAAAGAAAACTAGAACAAAGGATGTAAAAACCAGTGAAGGTTAGGCTGAAAAGGCCCATGCACTATTCCAGCCTACATCTGTAGAAGACCACCTAATAAGTCCCATGGGGCCAAAATCTGCCAACCCAATAGGTGGGCCTAAATGAAGCCTATGGAAAATACCCAACTGATAGGAACTCAAAAGTCTTCTGCACCACATCTCCATTAGTTAGAACTTCCCCATAGGGAATGATATGGCCATCGGCGATCAAAGACATCAAATTGGTTTCATAATTAGGTGAAAAACATCCTTCAATAGTATGCTCAAAGCAATGAAGGTGGGTAAAGGCCCAAATCTTATCCATCCGAGGGTAATAACTAAAGAAAATTATACCATTAGAGGAATCTATGACCTCAAGCACATCCAAACCAGCCATTGGTGGAGTTCGCCAATTTAAATTGCTAACTTTTTTTATAAGCTTTTTGGATGGATTATCAAGAAGAGATAAAAGTTTGATAGCATTCCTAGTTTTAAGAGATGAACCCCGGTGTTGCCTTTGCCTTTGGACCAAGCGTGAAATTCATCACCCACCCAACACATCTCTTCCTCATCTAAACCTGAGAAACTCAAACTTTGGAATGGATTGAGGGAGGAGTGGCCCTGCTGGGCTAGAACCAGATCTTAGTGGGCTTGAGCTGGCTGGGCTAATGCTGGCTAGGTCAAATCCTGATGGGCTGAATCCTGGCCCAGCTGATGGGCTGAATCCTGGCCCAGCTGATGGGCTGAAGTCTGGCCTACAGCCTGCTGGGCTGAAGTCTGGCCTACAGCCTGCTGGGCTGAAACCTGGCCCAACTGATGGGCTGAATCTTGGCCCATTACAAGTTTGAAGGGCCTGAACTGAAACCTGATTGTCATCTTGCTGGGCCAAAATTGGATTACCTGAAGTCTGGCCCAACTCACTTAGAATCTGATGGGCCCGAGCTGAATTAGGAACCATCATAGGACTAGTTGTCGCCTGTCCCAAATTCTCAACATTTCTATCAGGAGAGAGTTCCATAAAGCTGGAGCCAGATTCCTTGGTTTTCTGAAGTGGGCCAGTGAGGAATTCCAGGCTATCAAAGTGAAGATTATCCACTGATCCATGTCTCAAAATTTCAGAAGAATCTGTTAACTGGAATTGCTTCTCAAAAGAGCCACCTGTACTACTAGGGGATGGCAAAGTGAGATTGTCTTTCTCCACTACTATCTCTAGAGAAGTTAAAACAGATTTGGAAGGAGCTTTAGAGGCACCCACAATACCTTTATCAATTTTAGATAAACGTTTAGCTTTTTCAAGAAGTCTCTTGCTTTTCCTTCTACCTTCAACAAGCTGCCAAGCAGGGGAAGGAGGATCTTCATCACAAGGAGAAAGCCCATCGTCAGAGGGCTCTAGCTCTTTGTTTACCATACAAGGAGGAGAATTATCATAAATAGATCGGGGTTCCTCAACCTCCAATAAAACATCTAAATTAGGGGAAGGCGCACCAATGGCCCCATCTGAAGGAAGTAAAATACTCATAAGAGGAGGCTGATCAAACACTCTATCAGGTTGGGAGAGAATAGCATTGGGCTTTTTCACCCACTGAGAGGTGACCTTTTTTTGACCTTCCTCGGGATGGTTGGTGTTTGGAGCAACCTTATCTTTGGGTTTAGGCTCAGGATATTTGATATAACAAAGCTGAAGAGAGTGACCCAATTTATAATAATGAGTACAGTAAAAAAGTCTTTTCTCAATGACCACAGATTGTTTGAACCCTGTTTTCCCACCAAGAGAGATAAATATATCATCAGGGTAGGATTTTCTCGCATCAAAATCAACTAAGACCCTAGCGACAGAAGATCTAGTTAGGTCAGACGTGGCTTTATCCAATTGAATAGGCTTGCCAAAAGCCGAAGCAAAAGATTTTAAGCCACCCCAAAATTTGACTGGTAAACCTGGAAAAGCTATCCCAACAGGAGATATAGGGGACTCATGACCTGGCCTAAAGCCAATCTCCCATTTTCATATTCTAAGAGGTTTAGTGTTCACATAATATGTACCATGCCTGCGAAGTCTATTAAAATCATGAGATAAAGCGCATCTGACCATAATGTGTCTAGCATCCATTGCACTAACATGATAACCCCCAAGAAGATTCAAGGATCTAAAAAATAGTCTCACATCATCCATGCATGGCCTACCTTTTGGGAAAATTCCAACAATAGTAGATTCAAAAGGTTTTGACATAGTTTGAATCTCCTCCGAAAATATAAAGGTTGGCATTCCATTCATCAAATCATAAGGTTTGACAATTTCAAACTCAGGAAGTATACCAGGAAAATTACCTTGCTGTGAGTGAGCAGGAGGCTGGCTGGAAAAATTCGGCCCTTTTAACATAGCTGCATAAGAAGGCCCATCAGTTGGAATAGGATTTTGGGCTACAGAAAGCCCAACAAAAGGCCCATCAGGCTTTGGTTCAACTAGGCCAGCTCCAACAGCTGGGCTACTGCCCCCAGCCTGCCCAGAGCCCACGCGGGATGCGGGTAGAACAGCAAGGCAGTTGGGACCCACAGCAAGGAAGGCCAGGCCACGTGGCGCACCCTTATCTGCTCCCGCCCATCGTGGCGTAGAAGCTGTCGGCCACAACGGGAGACACACCGCCTGGCGCAGCGAAAAAACTGGATTTAGTCGGCAACAACGGGGGAGAGGTGTTCCGGCAGCAAAAGCGAAGCTTCTCCAGCATGCCGCCTGCAGCCTTCAAACAGGATGTAGAGAGGCCGACACTGATGGATTGTATCAGTGTCCCAGCACAGAAACTGCCTTCACCGAAGGCGGAGGAAACTCTGCTGGAAGTCACGAACCGCTGACTGGCCGGATCGCAAAAACTCCTGGATCTAGCCTGGAAAGGAGCCTACAACAACGAGAGGAGCTTCTGGCACAGACTATCACCGCTCCAAAGCTGCTGCAGGCCTACAGAGACCTTGCTTCGCCGAAACCCGCAGGATCTAGAGCTAGGAGCCACAGCTACGCACACGCAGAGCACACAGCCACCATCTTCACTGATCTCCTTCCCCGCCGACAGCAACCAGACTCAGAGAAGCCGTCAAAACTCCTGCCCACCACTGTTGAATGCCTCCAGGCTGTTGGTTGCGAACTCCATACCCTGAGTGATGCGGAACATCCTCGGTATCAACTCCATCAGTGACAATGGTTTTAGTTCAGACATATTATGCCTGTGTCTTATTATTTATTTTAATATGTTGTACTTTTCTTCTTTTTTTTTGTAACATTTTATTTTATTTTTTTTCATGGCTTTATGTGAGTGGGTAATAGATATTATATTATTCATGGGCTTGGGAAGTATTGAGCTTATATATGGGCTTTTGAGAAGAGCACATATTATTTTGGGTTTGTGGGCTTATTGGGTCATGACACTTCATTAAGGTATCTTATCAATAGATTGGAGAACCCTAGATCCAATGGTTAGGATCAAAGGTTAATGATCTAATGGTTAAATTTAACTCATTTTAAATATTGTCATGAAAAGAACCAAATGCCTATAAAGTAAAGAAATTGGAAGGAAAGAAAGGTGGTGTTGTTTTTGAAGAACTCATTTTCATTGGAAAAAGAGAGAGAGGGAGAGAAAGGAGAGAGACTTCTTCCCACCCCTTTGATCAAAGCCGGCCACCACCGGCCGCTGACCAACGCCGGCCACCGCCTGCCGACCGATCGCCTGCCGTCGCCTCCGCCGCCGCCCATCGGCCGCCGCCTCCCACCGTCGTGACCATCGCGAGGACTTCTCCGTTGATGTGACGTCGACATCTCGGATCGGTGTGGCTCCGATTGGTTATCCCTCTCTCTTTTATCTTCGATCATCTCCATGATTTGTCAGACCCCTTTGTAATCGGGTAGATTGGATTATCTTATTGCTTCTCTATTCTCCCTTAGTTGCATCCACCCCTCCTTGATGTTACTTTTTTGTTATCTCTTATTTACTATATATTATTAATCCTTTTATGTTTGAACTCATTTGGACTTGTTGATTAACTCGTATGAATTTTATGCTATTGCTTATGGTAGCTTAGGATCTCATATTAGCAATTATTTCTCATGGAATTACTGTGATTGATTCCTTAGTAGAGCTTATCGACATGCATGAATCTTTTATGTTTTTTCCTATGTTAGCTTGGACTTATTCATTTAGAGCTAGATTGACTTGTATTGTCTTATGAAGCTCTATTAAAATATATTATACATTTTTGTATTTTTAGATTATATTGGCATTTAGAAATTCTAAATCTCATAATACTACATCACTGAGGTTGCCCTTTCCCGCCGCCGGCAGCCCACTGGGAGCCGCTGGCAGGCCAACTCAGTCTAGGCTGAGAGCCTCCTAGAGGGTTTAGAGAGAGAAGCTCTCCAAAACCAAAATCTAGAGAGAAAAGGGAAAGGGAAGAATGGTTTAGGCTTTGGGGATTTAATTTTAGCCTTTTAACTTTGGGCTTTAGGCTCTAGGCTTTAGGCATGGATCTTCGAGCTTTGGTTTTGTAATTTCGGTCTTTGGGCTTCAGGATTCAGGCGTCAAGCTTAGGCTTTGGCCGTCTGGCTTTGGGATTGGGACTTTAAGTTTCAAGCTTCTGACATGAGCCTTCAGGCTTTGGGCATGACCCTTTGTGCTTGTGCTTTGGGCTTCAGGCTTTAGGCTTCAGGCTTGGGCATTCGTCCGTCGGGCTTTGGCCTTTATGCTTAGGCCATCAGGCTTCGGGCTTCATGCTTAGGCTATCAGGCTTCATCCTTTAGGTTTGGGGTTTGGTGTTCCGGCTTTAGCCTTTCAATCAAAGCAGGCTAAGGCTTTTGGGTATTAGTGTTCATAGGCATTGGCCTACAGACTTCAGGCTTAGGCCTTTGGGCTTCTGCTTTGGCCTTAGGTCATTCGATTGTTGGCTGTTAGGGTCATGCTTTATACTTCTAGTTTGAGCCTTTGAGCTTCGGCCTTTTGCCATGGGCTTTAAATTTAAATATTAGATTTCAGGTAAAGGCCTCTAGGCTTTAGTGTTCATGGCCTTTGTGCAATAGACTTCTGGCTTAGGCCTTTGGGCTTTGGTGTTGACCTTAGGCCATTCAGTTGCTAGCCGTCAGGGTCATGCTTCATGCTTCCAGTTTGAGCTTTCAAGCTTCAGCCTTTTGGCATGGGCTTCTGGCCTGGGCTTTAAATTTAAACATTGGACTTCAGGATAAGGCCATTGGGCTTTTTAGTGTTCATAGACTTCGGACTACAGACTTCTGGCTTAGGTCTATGGGCACTTTGACCTTAGGCCATCCTGTTGTGGGTCGTCTGGATCATGCTTCATGCTTTAGCCTTCAAGTTTAAGCTTTCATGGTTTGGGCTTTCGGCTTCTAGCTTCTAGCTTCTAGCTTCTGGCTTCTGGATTCAGGCTTCGGGCTTTGGGCTTTGTCTTTCAGGTTTTGGGTTTAAGTTTTCACCCTTCAGCCTAGCGCCATGTGGTTTGGGCTTTCGTGCTTAGATCTGAGCATTGCATTATGGGGTTTGACCATATGTCTTTGGCTTTGGGATTCGAGACTTGGGTTAGGCTTTTTAAACTGCGGGCTTTGAGCTTCGGGCTTTGAGCTTCGGACTTAGGGATTTAGTTTTCGGAATTAGGGCTTCGACTTTCTGCCTCTGAGCTTTGAGCTTTGGGCTTCGAGTTTTTGGCATCAGACTTTGGCTTTCAGCCTTCAGGCTTCTGGCTTGGGCCTTCAGGCGTAAGCTTTTGAGCTTCTAGTTTCAAGCATCGGGCTTGGAATTTTGTGTTTCAGACTTAAATTATAAGTCTTTCATATTGGGTCTTTTGGTAGCAGACTTTCGGCATCAGTTGTTAAGCTTCAGATATAGGATCTTCATGCTCTGGGCTTTAAACTTGCACTTTAGGGCTTTAAGCTGTGAACTTCAAGCTTGGGCTTTGGCCTTTGGGATTTGACCTTTGGTGTTTAAGCTCGGGCTTTGAAATTCTTTCTTTAAGCTTTAGACATTGTTGCTTGGTCTGTGGGCTTTGTATTTTGAGCTTAGGGATTCATATTTTGGGCTTCGAGTTTTGAACTTCAGGCTTTGGGCATCGGGCTTTGGGCTATGGTTTTAGGCTTCATGTTACGGGCTTTTTTTTTTTTTTTTTTGAAAGTCGGCCGTAGCCTATAAAATTCATTAATATAAAACATCAAGTACAAAAAGAACAATCCTGTAAAAGGATTGCAGAAAAGTCAAAAGGCAGGGACATATCCCTATCCCAAAAAACATCATGTGTAAAGGAAGCAGAAGTGATGTAGTGAGCGGCTTGATTAGCCTGTCTATATACATGAGATATGCCAACAGAAGGAAATGATAATAAGAGAGCAATAATAGCAGAAGTGGAGCTCGATCCCTGCATATCTTTGTGCCTTAAAGCTGTGTTGAGTAAGGTAATAATAGTCTCGGAATCACCTTCCAGCCAAAGACCGTGAAGCTTGCCTATCCATGGTTTAGTTAACTGAATTGCTAGAAACGCTCCATATAACTCAGCAACATCAACAGCATAGGTGGATAAAGAACAGCCAAAAGCTTGTATAAATTGACCTTGACAATCTCGTATGATGGCACCGGCAGCTGCTTCCCCATTAGGACGAACTGCACCATCAAAATTAATTTTTAGCCAATTGGGAGGTGGGGGATCCCAAGAAGAAGAGGAGTTTCGCGAGCCTAAAAGGCTAGTGAGATCCCAGTTCTCCAATTGGTTAAAATTAAAATTGACAGATTCCATATAGTAAACTTGGGCTGCAATACACCTTGGGTTTGCATAAGACTGAGCATGCAACTTGTTGTTTCTAGCTTGCCAAATGAGGTAGAAAGCCGCTGCATAGTATTTGGGCAGCATTGAGTGACGAAGCTGAGCCTGAGAAGAACCTAATAGCTTGAGGAAATCCTGCATAGTAGGAGGGGGGGTTATAGCAATAGTTGGAAGGCCTTGGATGGGTTGGACCAGTAGTTCATGTAAATAGCCATACACGTCTATTGCAAAAGAGCAACGACAAAAGACATGATCAATATCTTCAGTTTCATTGCAGCCCCATAAACAGTTAACACTGGGAGAGATTCCACGGGAAGCCAGCCAAGAAAAAGTAGGGATAGCTTCATAGAAAAGTCGCCAAAGAAAAGTGTAAAAACGTGGTTGCGTTTTAACTTTCCAAATCCAAGAACCATTAAAAGTATGAGTTGAGAAAAAGCTATTGTAGACTTTACAGTTGGGCATGACAGTAGATTCAGAAAGCTGCCAGACTAACACATTTGAAGAAACGTTGCAACGAGGCATGGATAAGATACGTTTAACAAGCCAAGAATTAAAACATTGAAGCAACTTGTGTATATCCCAAGCACCATCTGTGTGCAGGAAATCAGCAACCTGAGATGGAATTTCAGCCAGAACATTGACATAAGTAGGCCATTTAGAAATAGGAGTGGCAGTGATCCAAGGATCAAACAAAACCGAGCAATGAAGACCAGAGCCAATCTGCCATTTTGTGTGTTGCTGGACCAATTCACCTGCAACACATAATAATTTCCAAATGCATGAGTCACCTCTACGAATTGAGAACTGGGGCTGTCTACCCCCATACTTAGCTTGAAAACATGAGACCCAAAGGGAGGATTGATTGCTTAAGACCTGAGCTGAAAATTTGGCAATCAAAACTTTATGCCAAAGGTGAAAACGATGAATACCCAACCCTCCAAGGCATTTAGGAGCAGCAATAGTCTCCCAGTTAACATAATGTAAAGAGTGGGAATTTATGTGACCATTCCATAAGAAAGTTCTAATCATGCTACGGGCTTTTAGCAACACATATAAGGCTTTGGACTTTAGGTTTAGGCATTCTACTTCGGGCTTCAGCTTTTGGGTTTCGGGCTTCGAATTTCAGCCTTCTGGTTGGGGCTGTGTGGCTTTATGCTTTAAGCTTGAGATTTTTTGTTCTTAGGTCGTTGGACTTCGGGTTATGAGCTTTGGGGATATGTGTTCGACCTTTGGCTTTCGGGCTTGTGCTTGGGTTTTTAGACATTAAACTTCGACCTTCGGTCTTCGCCATTCAAACTTCGAGATTTAGGCTTTTGGGCTTTATCCTTCTAGCTTTGGCCTTCGGGTTTCAACCTTCCAGTTTTGGGCTTCAGGCTTCAACTTTTGGCCTTTCGGCTCTGGGCTTAGTCCTTCGGGCTCTAGGCTTGAGCTTGAGCCTTCAAACATAGGGATTTGGGCTAGGGCCTTTGAGTTTTGGAATTCGAACTAGGGCCTTAGGTCTTTAGGCTTGGACCTAACGGCCTCGGGCTTCAAGCTTCGAAGTTAAAGCTTTGAAATTTGGCTATCGTGCTTCAGGCTTTAGAATTTGGTCTTCTAGCTTTAGCCATCAGCCTTTGGCCTTCGAGCTTCATGCTTCGTGCTATGGTCTTCAAGGTTGCACAAAAAGGGTAGAAGCTTCAGGCTCTGGCCATCCGATTCGAACTTCAGGCTCAGACCATCACGATTCGAACTTCAAGCATAGTCTCTTAGTATTTGGGATTCAGGCGTCGGGGTAGGGCCTTTGAACTTTGGGCTTCATGATTCAAGCTTAGGCCTTTGGTCTTTGTACTTGGGCTTCCGGGCTTCAGGCTTCGAGCCTTTAAGCTATTGGCATTTGGCTTTAGGCTTTAGGATTTAGGCTTCAACATTGGCAAAATATTTGCCTAACATTGGCCCTTTGGCCTTTGCCCTTTATGCTTTAGGGTATAAGATTTTGAATTCGGACTTCAGCCATTTGGCTTTGGGCTTTGGGCATTGACCTTTGAGCAATGAGCTTTGGCCTTTGATCTTCGATGTTTAGGATTCAAGCTTTGGACATCGAGCTTGGGCATTCAGGCTTTGAGATTTAAGCTTTAGGCTTTGGGATTTAGGCTTTGGCCTTCAAACTTTGGGCTTTGGGTTCTAGGCTTTGGGCATTGACATTCGAGCTTTGTTATTGCAATTTGATGTTCGAGCTTTAGGATTCCAGCATCAAGCTTGGGCCTTCAAGTTGCGGGCTTGGGTTTTCAGTCATCGGGATTTGGGCTTACGACCTCAAGCTTTAGGCTTCCAAGTTTTGGGCTTAGGCTTTCAGTCGTCGGGATTTGGGCTTAGGACTTCAAGCTTTAGGCTTCTAGCATGGGCGTTGGTTTTGGGCTTGACCCTTTGGCCTTGGGCATCGAGTTTCGGGCTTAGGCATTTGTCAATTGAGCTTTGGCCTTCGGAATTAGGTCATTAGGCTTCAGCATTTAGGCTTGGTATTTAGTGGTTAGGGCTTCGATTTCTAGACTTTGGGCTCTGTGCTTCAGATTTTGGGCTTTAGGATTTGAGCTTTAGACTTCGGGAGTTGTCCTTGATCCATCGAGCAATGGGATTGAGCTTCGACCATCAAGATTTTGGGTCAAATCTTGTGTTTTCAATCATCTGCCATTGAGCTTTTTGTCATTAGGCTTCAGACTTTAGGCTTGAGCGTTCGAGCTTCGGACTTGACCCTTCAATTTTAGGCCTTATGGCTTTGAGTTCAGGCCTTCAAGTTTTGGCTTCAAGCTTAGGTCTTTAGGCTTCTAGCTTTGGCCATCAGCCTTTGAGCTTCAGGCTTTGGCTTTTGAGCTTTAGCTTTCAGGTTGGGCTTTGGCCTTCTAATCTCGGGCATTAGGACAGGTGGCTACGAGCATGGGTGTAACGACCTCGGCTTTTACCTCAGTCGTTACCTTTTTTTCCTCAAATAATTCCATTGTATCTTAATATAAATCTGTCATGATTATATAATTAGTACATTACACTATAAATAAATATAAAATCCTGAACACAAATAATCTAAAATAATCTTCTAATTGTCTCTCACCCATGCCTCTTTTGCTTGTGCTAAACCTGTAAAAATTGTGCCAAAAATAGCGTCAGTCTACCAACAGGATTCAGTAGGAGATATCAACTAGCTATGGGCTACATAAAATATTAATAAGATTTCATGATCACAAATTTATTATTTTGAAATTTAAGATAATTATTATATGCATACACAACAATATTCATGAAATTACATCAAATGAATAAATAGTATGATAGCAATGACTATGATAATTGTGCGTAGTTAAATTATATAACAGAAGTTATTAAACAAAAATTCATAACATGAGTACTATCAAATAAATGAGCATGTATACCATGAGTTTTTTATGAACAATTGAACAATATAAACACATGATAGATAATTAGCACAATACGAATACTAAATATAAACAAGCGCAATATGATTAGCCTAATAATTATAATGTACATCTGATAACAGAATAAATATAAAAATATGATTAACGAGCAAGTTCCTGTTTAAATAATTTTATTTTACTTTTTTGGGCCCGTGATTTCTCGTATTATGCCTCAGCTGTCTTTTACATATATGGGGATCATCATCTCCTGGCCCCGTAGGCTATGGTCGATAATAGCTAAAATGTGAAGTCTTTAATCAGTTTTGGGAGTTTTCACCCCCTGGCCCAAAATGACAATGGATGTCGTCGCGCCTATATATCATATGCTCGAGCTAAGGCAGGTACGTAATCTCACAGAAGTCACATTTAACTTTTAATCTATTGTCGCCTTTAAAATCTTGATTATAAATTTAGTCACATAGCAAGCTCATACACTTACCTAAATATTATATTATATTTTTGAATGTGACGACAAGTCCGTACACTTGCTCTCTCGTAGGTATCACAAATATAAGTCAACATATTCAAATTGAAAGGACGATAAGTCCGTACACTTGTTCTCCCGTAGGTATCACAATCGTGAGTCAATATATTCACATCTAATGTGACGACAAGTCCGTACACTTGTCCTCGCGTAGGTGTCACAATCGAGAGTCAATATATGCACATTAAATGTGACGATAAGTCCGTACACTTGTCCTCCCGTAGGTGTCACAATCATAAGTCAATATATGCACATTAAATATGACGGTAAGTCCGTACACTTGTCCTCCCGTAGGTGTCATAATCGAAGAAAAGAGGTATATCATTATATAACATATTTATCTCATTGTTGAATAAATAAATAAAGCTAGCAATTAATTCATAATAATTTATATGCACTATATATTATTCAACTTTCATAATTCATCTTGTACATCTTAATCTCAATAATTTAATTTTAAGTTATCTCTCCTATTAAATTAAATTTCAATAATAATCGAGTAATCACCAATAAAAATAATCATGACATCTTCAAAGATATTTTAATCTAAATTAATAAAGATCATTAACTTTCCATATATAATTTGTGAAACCTCAATTAAAGTTTGATGAGTAATTATAATCCACATTTGAGTCTCATATTAAAATAAATCAAATTGAATCATGATCAACTCCAAATTTCACATTTATACTGTATAGTTATAAAAATATCATCACTATTCGAAACAAATCATCTATCAATAAATCTATTTAGCTTAAGTTTTAAACTCTAAATTATCAAAATTAATTAAATCATCAATCCTCAATATCTCATAGTATTTGAAATCGATTTCATAAGTCTAATTCTTCTAAATATAATAACTAATATCACTGCCAAAGTAATTCAATTGTTTGGACTTCTAATAATAAAATATATATTTCTAAATTAATTAATTAAAGCACTATATAAATATAATAAATAATCAAATAATCTAATAATCTAATAATCTCCAAATTCACGTTTAATAGCAATTATTTAACTTAAGAAATCTCCATTTAATTTATATGTAATAATAAACTCTTTCAAAATAGATTTTTATGTCAAATCCCTCCAGCAAAATCTTATCCAAAATAAACTTTTTAAAGGAATATTTCTATATAAAAATTATAGTATAATGTGTTCTCTATCTTCATATAAAATTTCATATCAATCCGAATTCATTTGGTACACTAAATTCGTTATGAACTAAACTCAGTTAGAAAATTCAAATTTCTGTCAGATTTTACTAATGACACCGAAATCATACTTTGTATTCAGAATTAATCAAACTTTCCTTCACACAAGTTGTAGGTAACTTCAAGATCTAACTCACGATTTGCATTAAAATCTGAGATCATTTAATACTCCAAACTGATGCTACAAAGCTCAGATCTGAAATAAAAAAATTTCAGCAATATACAATCGTGCATATATCTAAACAAATTTCTCTAATAAGATATTTTTAGCCAATAAATAAAATTTACAGCCATAAATATGAAAAAAAAATATCAGCAATGCAATAAAATAAAATTTCATAAATAAATAAATAATAAATTTATTTAATTCTTGTCAAATTATTATAAATCAAATTATGCGAATTCTTATCTTTGATTAATTTAAACCCTAATAGTTAGAGAAATCTCTTACCTCAAGGAATCATGAAAATATCTCCTTTTTCTTCTTCCTTTTCCTCTTGCCTTCTCATCCAAATCTTTGAAATCCTTCTTACGTGGTTGCCAATTCAAAGGAGAAAGGTTGTGATGCCTCGGATCTCTAATTCTCCCTTCTCTTTTCTCTCCCTCTCCTTTCTCTTTTCTTTCTCTCTCTCTTCTTCTCATTTTCGGCCAAAGAGAGGGCTAGGGCCGACGGTTACAAATCGGGAGAAAAATAAATCTATGTGTGAGAGGAGGGAAATATTATTTCCTCTAATAACTCAATCTAAGAGTAAATCTGGTATTTATTCTAAGGCTAAAAATAAGGAATAGTTAAATCTCATAAATTCAAAATTTAAATAAAAATAACAAATCATCCTTTAACTAGTAGGGGTGGCAATTTGTACCCGTACCTGATTAACCCGCCCCGACCCGCCCCTAATGGGACGGGTATGGGTATTCAAATTTTACCCGCAACACCCGCCCCGCTCCGTACCCGATTCGATATAATTTAAAAATTTTAAAAATTAATACCTAAATAAAAATATTACTCGAAACCGGACCAACTGGCTCCTCGGCCTATGTTGAGGTGATTAATCAGAGTGAACAAACTAATATACAATAGTGTCCGAATTATTTTCTTTATTTTGGTTATATGTCAATGTTTAGTATACTGTCATTAGAAACAAGGTTCACGCTAACATATGATATTAATATTTTTGATTCATAAATCAATTGATACTTGTTGCCTGCAAGGGTCTTATAACTGTATCATATTTGATTCTTTTTAATTATCCAATGCTTACTTTATATAAGAATTCATGCTAAAAAAGTTGGCAATCTGAAGAATTTGTATGAAGGTTATTGATTATTCATGATCTTGTTACGTATATTTACATACAGGGAATGGTTTCTATAGAAAATATCACTAATATTTACCATATGGTTACAGTTTTTGTTGTTTCAAATAGAATAAAATAATTCAATTTTCATTAAGCACATGCGACTGCTAGTTTGGCCTTCTGGCTTCGGCCTTTGGCATTCATACTTTAGACATAAGCCTTTGAGTTTAGGCTTTCTGGCTTAGCGCTCAAGCCTTTAAGGTTATGGCTTCAAGATTAGAGTTTTGGCCTTCTAGCTTAGAGCTCAGGCCTTCAAGGTTTTGGCTCCAAGATTAGGTCTTCTTGGCTTTGGGCATGGACCTTCGAGTTTTGGTTTTGCAATTTCAGTCTTCGGGCATTAGGATTTAGGCATCAAGCTTTGGCATTCAGGTTACAGGCTTGGGCCTTCAGTCGTTGGGATTTGGGCTTGGGACTTCGAGCTTTAGGCTTCGGGCATGGGCTTTTTTGGCTTTGGGCATGACCTTTTGGGCTTGGTCTTTGAGCTTTGGGCTTCGAGCTTTATGTTTTGGGCTATAGTCATCAAGCATGCACATGGAGGGTTCAAGCTTGAGGCCTAGGCTATCAGGATTTGAGCTTCAGATAGGGGCTTTTGCGCTTTGGGGTTCAAATTTCAGGCTTGTGCCTTTGGGCATTAGGCTATATGCTTTGTATTTTAGGCTTTAGCATTTGATCTTAGAGTTTGAAGCTTTGGGATATGATCTTCGGGCTCCAAGCATAGTCTTTGGTGTTCAAGCTTTGGGGTGGGCCTTCGAACTTCGGGCTTCAGGATTAAAGCTTTGGCCTTTAGTCATTAGGCTTTGGTTTTGGGCTTGGGCTTTCAAGCTTCAGGATTCGAGCCTTTAAGCATATGGCCTAAAACTCCGTATTCGAGCCTTAAAACTCTGTACTTCAGGCTTCAAGCATTGGGCTTTGGACTTTGGGCTGTGGGCCATGGGCTACAACCCTCAGCATTCAAGATTTGGGTTTTGGTCTTCAGGCTTTAGTATTTTGGCATGGGCTTTTTGATTTCGTGCTTCAAGATACAAGCTTGGGCCTTCGTGATCCATACGTCAAGCTTCAAGCTTCAAGCTTCAAGCTTCGATCTTTGGGCTTTGAGTTTTGGTCGACGAGATTCAAACTTCAGAAATATAATCTGAGACTTTGGGCTGCGGGCTTGGGCCTTCGGTCTACATGTTTCGAGCATTGTGCATCAAACTTGGGCCTCAAGCTTCAACCTTCAAGCTTGGGCCTCAGGCATTAGGCTTTAGGCTTGGGCTTTAGGGCTTCAGGCTTTAGGCTTGAGCCTTTAGGCTACAGTTTTTAGGGTTTAGGCTAGTGTTGATAGACTTTGATCTTCGAGGTCAGGGATTCAGGCTTGACTCTCGGGCTTCAAGCCTCAGGCTTCGACATTGAGATATTAGGCTTCAAGCTTCAGGCTTGGGCATACCAGCTTGGGCATATAGGCTTTGGCATTGAGCTTTGGGCCTGGGCCTTCGATGTTTGGGCTTGGAGCTCAAACTTTAGGCTTCGGGGTTTAGGCGTAGGA
>KZ451899.1:1063801-1083642 GCA_002786265.1 Apostasia shenzhenica | reverse complement strand
TTAAATCGAACCAAACGAGCAAATTGCCCCATAAAGGATCTATGGAAGAAAACTTTTCGTTAATAGCCCAACAAAGGAAAAAGAAATAGACATACAATGTCATTATATGAAAAAATAAACAATAAGGCGCCTAAAGCCCATGCACAATGAAAACGCTCCAACAATCTCAGAAAGCCCATCTGAAAAAAGGGCCAGTTTTTAAACTTAAAGGAATGGGCCCAGTAATGTTTCGCCGCAGAGGCAGGAATAAGGCCCAGTCCGCTTCCTGCGGGGCCCTGCAGCTGATAAAGAGATAGCCCAAAACTGAATTTGAAGACCAAAAAAAATCAATCCCAAACCTAAAAAGCTGTCCATTCTACTTTTAGAAATCTATATTAAACGGTCCCAGCTATAATTTAATGAAGATCTAGCCATTATGAGCAATGAAAGGCCCAGTTATAACAATGGCCCCAGTTAACAAAGGCCCAACGTTAAAATCCAATGAAAACCTTGGTGACATGATGGTCTGAAAATTATATAGCAAATGCATATTTTAAGTTGAACTTTTCGACTTAATACTTCTTTTCTCCATGATCTTGATTCAAACTTTATTTATTTTTATTCTTGGCTTTTGATTTCATCAATCTTGAGTCCAAAAATCATCTTCGACGATCATCCTTGACTTCTGAAAAGTCTAAGTTACAATATATATATTAATATTTAGAAAATAATAATCAAGAGTATATTAATTAAGTGTGTTTTTCATCAAAATCAATCAGTGTTCAACAACATCAAGGATTTTCTTTTCTCAATAAAAGTAATTTAAAAGATAAGTTTCTTTTTGGAGCAAAAAAAGACTTCAAATTAATTGCATATTTGCCAAATGATTTATTGTTTATTACCATATAAAAAATCATTTTTTTCTTTTATTATAGATTCTCATCAAGGAAGAGAGATTATGTTAAAAAATTTTGAGAAATTTAAAAACACTCCAAAAATTTGTTTAGGCTTGCTAATGGGCCATTTCAAGCCATTCTTATGATGAGATTCTCCCAAATTGGTGGACTATGCATGGTAGTATCATTGGGCTTTTCTTATTCTGGGCTTTCTTCGTGAAGTGGACCAAGCCGAAAATGAGAATTTTTCTGGGCCCTTTTTGTTTTTGTTTCCGGAAGGGCAACTAGGCCTGGGCTTTCCTCCACCGCGGCCGGGCTTATTTTATTCTCTCATGCTGACCGCAGAAACTGGGCCTTTTTTTTCTCCTTTGCGCGAATCTTTTGGACCCTTCTCCTGCTGTTCAGACCCCATGGCTGCTTGGCCTGTTTGTAGGGCTACGTGCAGATTGGGCCCTATTCGCAATGGCCTAATTATGTTGCTTGAGCCTTCCTTTCTTTAAGCATAGGTACTTTCTAAAAAAGTATGCTGGCCTTATTTTTGATGGGCTTTTGTTTACCAAACTTGGTTTATTTTGTCTTTATTTCATCTATTTGCCCAGATGGCCTCATCCTTATTTTGGCCCTTAGGCCTATCTTATTATTTTATTTATGATGGCCTATTTCTGCCTCTGCGGGCCGAAACATCTGGGCCCATTCCTTTAAGTTAAAACTGGCCCTTTTTCAGATGGGCTTCTGCAGATTGTTGGAGCTTTTCATTGTGCTGGGCTTAGGGCCTTATTGTTTTATTTTTTCATATAATGACATATGTATGTCTATTTCTTTTCCTTTGTTGGGCTTTAACCGAAAAGTTTTCTCCCATAAGTCTTTATGGGCATTGCTCGTTTGGTTCGAGGTAAAATTTTACCCAACACAAATTTTAATTATAAAAAGTAACTTTATTTCACATCTAATATAAATATAAATATTAGAATTTAACAAATTTTATATTTTATATTTTTTCTAGTATTAAAATAAATTTCTTTCCCATTAAACTTAAAAAATAAAATATTTTTTTCTTCTTGTCTAAAAAAAAAGCTCGAACCAAACGAGGCCAAATATAGTTATCTTGCTCCCTTGTACTTGTTTTTTTTGCTGACGAGGATCAGATGAATTAATCCCTCCCCTGGATTTAAAAAAATCCTAAATCCTAAAATCTTAAATTCTAAACCCTAAACCCCTCCCTCTTACTCTCTCTCTAGATTTTTTTTTGGGCAGAGCTTCTCTCTCTAGGAAGCTTGGAAAACCTTGCTGCCGGCGGCTTTGTTCGTTGGAAAAACTCTCCCTCCATCTTGAATACCCCTCCTTCTCTTTGATCCTCCTCTTCCCTTGTTGATTCCATCTACTCTGGGGTGGCGCATGCTGCTTCTGGCTCACGCCGGCGGAGCAGGAGGGAGATCTGGTGGTTTCGGCGGGGAGAGCCAAAAAGGAGAGGGTGAGTTGCAGCCTTCCTATGGCTTGCTGTTGCGGAAGGTCTCCCAGAAGGTTGCTGTGGTGGCGAGGAGGACCTGTTGCTTGAGCGCTCCTGGCGATGCCTCTCTGTGCAGAGAGGACGATGGTGTTGGGTGCCGCCGGAAACGAGTAGCAATGCGATGCCTTTGCCCGGCGAGCTTCGCCTCCCTGGGGCCGATAAAGATCTGTTTATCATGCCGTGGATATTTTGCTCTCTCTGCTATCGTGGTTATCGCCAGACCTATGCCCCGACGTCGTCGATCTTTTGTTGCTGCCGTTAGCTTCTTCGCAGCCGCTGGGGGGCCGTTCACCTTGCTGGTGGGCTGGTGGGTGTTCGAACAGGAGTTCTACGCCTCCTGTCCTACATCGGCAGCTCCCGCTTTTCTCACAGGCCTCTCCCGTCGGTCGCCGGCCTCCTCCACTCCCACTTCGCTTAGGCCAGGTCGTCAACAAGCCTCTTCATCCTAGCTGCAGCCTCATCGCTGGCCCGCGGCTCTTCGTTGCTGTCATGCCTGTCTGGCCGCTGGCTATGAGTGAAAGCTGGCTGGCATCTTCACCTAGAACAGTCCCCTCTGTTGATTTTTCTTTTATTTTCCTGCAAAACAGAGAGACAAAAATACACAAGAAAAATAGAATAAGAAGTTTCTTCACAATCACATAAAAACATTCACACAACATCAGAAAATTATAGCATTTATATAAATCCAATAACTAACAGCAAAGCCACTACTCCTTCACCTACTAAATAGGAGTAGGTGCTTGACACCAAAGAAAACAGAAAAATACAAGAAAAATAAAATATTTAAAAATTAACATAAATAGCTTAACTGCTTCTTAATATTTTTGCATCACTTTTTTAACACCCTCGCTTTCGCCGGAAAACCAGACTCATCAACTTCGCCGGAAAACCCCTCTTCTTCGGCGGCTTGTCTTGCCCGGAAGGACTTCTTCGCACAGTCTTGGTCGCCGGATCGCGATCCCGCCTAAATAATCGTGGCTGCGCACCTCTGTTTTCGCCGGAATTATCCCATCTGCCGTTAGCTTCCGTCTCCGCCGCGTGAACCGACCAAGACTGGGCCGGCCTCCCTGCTTGGGCGACTTCTCTCCCCCGGCAGCGGGCTCAGCCTTTGGAACTGGGCGGGCTGATGGGCTCTCCCTAGGGCCTGCCAGCTTCAGTAGCCCACATTTCGTGGTGAGCTTGTGCGCACCTTATAATATACCATTGCTGGGCTCCATTCTGCCTGGGCCTTCATTGTGCCCATGGAAGATAGGCTCTATGACCGGGCTCTTTTTCCTTACAGGTCGTAGCCCAACGGGCTTTGGACCTGCCTTATCCTTTTCAGGTAATGGGCATAAGGCCAACGATGAAGCTCACTCCCTTTAGACTACTCATGGGCTGGGCCGAGTTAAGCCCAAGTATATTAATTATTGCTCCCTAGCTGAGCCTTTCTTTGGGCCTCATTATTTTAGGCTGTGGCCCACTTAATTCTCTACTAGAGCAGTTAGATGGGCTTGTGGATTGGACTTCCCTGCAAGCTCTAAGTCATGGGCAATATGGCATTATCAGGTATTGGGCTTGAAGCCTAATATGATATTTCCGTTCTTTTGGATTACTCATGGGCTGGGCTGTGTCAGCCTAATAACATGCTTTCTTTGGTCCGGCACTGTTTTGCCTTTCCCCTTTGAACTAGACTTCAGAATTCTCTTCAAAGCCACGGCCTTGAAAATGGGCTTCTCTATCACTGAACTTAGGCTTCAATCCATACAATGGACTAGGCCCTATCTCACCTCTTGGGCTTTTGTTATGCTTTATGTAATGATTATTAATTTCAGTTCCTGGGCCTTGGGACTTTATGTTTAAAGCGTTATGTATTATGTGATCTCATATATTGGGCCTTGGCCCCAAATCTTATCATGTAATTGCTTAGGCCGAAGTTGCTTCCCTTTTTGCGGGTTGGGGGCCCGATGAATAATATCTCCTCCTTATATATAAAAATAAAAAAAACAAAAAAATTTCTAAGGCCTAAATAGCCAAAAGGTCACTACGGGCCTAAAAAGGCCTAACAGGCCCAACTTGGAAATAAAGGCCCAAGTAGCTAAAGCAGGCTCAATCCAGAATATCAAGCCCACTATAACAGCTCGGCCTAGCACAGAATAAGTTGGAGCTGGCCTGCCGTTGAAGCCCAGCCCAGCGGGAATCAACGAGAAAGACCTATAGCCCACAAATTCCACAAATAATGCAGAAGTCCACTCAAAGGCCCAAACTCAAGCATGAATTGGAGGAGGAATGAAGAGAAGAAAGGCACAACTTCAAAAGAGGGAGAAAGGCCCCGCTAGAAATATATATTGTTATTTGTTTTTTTTTTGTGTGGAAAGCCTACCATGCTACTAGACTTTACCCAACCTCTCAGGGTAGAAAGGGGGGGAAATGAATAGATCATTTAAGCAAGGGGGACCTCTAGGAGAGGAGGGGGATTGGAGGGGGGAGCAGGGAAAACCGTGGCCCCAAGTTATATTATTTTTATAACTTGTTTGATTTTTACTTGAGATAAAATTGTAGTCAACCTACTGACTTCAAAAAAAAAAAAAAAAATCTACTCCGCTGTCTTTGTTCATGAGCCCCATGGTAGCTTCTACGTCAAACAGTGACTTAAGCTATAAGTATGCAACGTACTTTTAAGTATATTACTTATGTAAAAAAAAGAAAAAAAAGGAAAAAAAAAAGAAAGAAAGAAGGAATTAGTAATAACTTAAGAAATGTATTTTATTATGAAAAAAAAGAAGAAAGTCCAGTTTGTTGTCTACATTAGTGGAGAGTATAATGAAAAACAAGGTTATAAAATACTTCTTCAAAATTTTGTATAATTTTTCGACTGTAATTTAGTAAATCTATGTAACTTTATATGATTATTGTGATGCATATTCTTAAATCTCAAGATCTTGATTATTGCTAATGATATCTGAATTATTAATTCACGAAGAATAATTGATATAAATGCTTTAAACTTTACACAAATACACTTTTGAGACACAAAATGATAGTTCATAATCAGAGATACATGGTTAGTTTAGCCATGCTAAGAAACAAGATAATGACAAAATAAATATAATATCTCATTTGATTTTATAACTTAATGATATACAGATTATGAGACTACATTACTGATGTGTATGAATCAAAATTGAAGCAATCTTGAATTCCTATTTTTCTTGCTCGAGGACGATCAAAAGCTAAGTTGGGGATAGTTGATAGACTTAGAATTCTGATACAGTTTATGCCTCATTCTACTATAAATTTATTCATATTTAATATTATTTTATTTTCTATTTAGCTAAAAAATGTACCATTTTAACTATTACAGATTTTATTTCAAATTTACTGCATCTCAGTAATTTGGACATATCTCATTTTAGAAATGTCCGATTCAGATGAGGATTCAAGTGTTGGATAGCTGATATCAGGCTCCACAATTCATTAGAAGAAATAAAGGCTAAATCATCCATTATCCTATTGAAAAATCCGATGCCATCTGGCTGTATCATACAAATCCGAACTTAACTTGATCAATGGCCATGATTTGATCACGAATATCAAGGGCTAGATTTAAAGATGAGCATTATGGTTTAAAATAGAATCAGCTCTTCCCTTTTGGCCAACATACCTTGTATTCTTGTTCCTTGAAAGTAGAAATTTTTCTTTCATTCTTCCATGAAATGAGAAGGTGGGAGCAAAAGTGAAAGCATTCCCTTATTTCATGCATGAAAATGGGGCATAAAACATGGAAGAAAAAGAGGTGCTTCTCCTATATATATCATGAAAATCAAGAGGAAAAAAGGAGGAGGGAGAAGTGAATGAAGTGAAGTAAGGACAAAGGAAGAAAACAAAGAATCACGAGGAGAAAAAAAGAGGCTATTTCTTCTATCATCTTTTCTCTTATCTATTTTTCAAATGTCATTCCCTTCTAAAATTTTCATTATTATTATGAGTTGTTAAATCTATTGTACTAAAATTGTGTAAGTTAAGACTTTATTTATGCAAGTTTTAAATGTTTTATTATAAATTTTTATTTCTATTTATGCAATTGTTGATATATTTTTCTAATATTTGTTAATAGATTGATAGCCATTAACACAATTTTATAACTTGTCTTAAGCACCGAGAGGAGATAGGTTAAGTTAAAGAAAATTACATCAATGACATAAAATTAAATCGGCTAGAGATAGATTCCGATTTTCTTTTATGCGACTCTTAGCAAATAGATGATCCGTTCGACTTCATTGAAAGCTAAGAATTTCATAAAAATTAATGCATTTTGAGTTGATTATTTGCATAAAGATATAGCAAATGGTCAATCAAGATAGAATTGTTATATCTAAGGAATTAGGTAATGATCAATATAAAGAAATTATATCGTTGCAAAAATCTTAATCTGAATTGTATGAAGATTTTATTAACTTGCATTAAAACTCAAGATTTATACATGTCTTAGTATTTTAAATTATAGTTACCTATGCTTATTCAAATTTCATGATAGAAAAATTTAATCTATAAATTACTCTTTTAATATTTCTCTTCGGTTTAAATTAAGATAAGAATTATAAAATTTTGGTACTTAGGTGGTCAATCTTCAAGGGAATTACTTGGTCTCATTGACTATATTACTTGAGTTAATTTTGTACACTTGCAAAATATACACAACAACACCCAAGAGGGGGGTGAATTGAGTGTAATTAAAATTTTAAATATTAAAATAAATATTAGTAAGTTAGGTGCAGTAAGTAAAATTATAGAATGTAAATTTAGTGCTTAACTAACTTAATTATAGTGGAATGGACAAATCAAAATATTTCTGACCGTCTGGCATTTTTAGTTAGGTAAATTAAATTACCCAATATACTAACCCGATTCAGTTTCATTGCTATAATTAAGTTATTTGGATCCTTCGTTATGTTAAAATACCTTAATATAGAAAAGATTAAAGTCAAATTGCTTGTATCAATTCAAAGACAACAAAAAAATATTTAGAATTTAGGGTTTATATATATATATATATAAGGGGAGATATTATTCATCGGGCTCCCAACCCGCTAAAAGGCAAATATTTTTTGCTAAAGCCAATACAAGGAAAAGATAGAGGCCAAAGGCCCAATATAAGCAAAAACCTAAGGAAAAATCCACCTTGATAGGCCAAAGCCTCCAAAAAGGAACCCAATTCTTCTTAAAATTAAAAATAAATAGATAGGCCAAGGGCAAAATAAGGATGAAGGCCCATAGGCCATTATATGACATAAAGACATAAAATAAACCAAGTTTGGTAAACAAAAGCCCACCAAAAATAAAGTCCCAGCATACTATTTTAGAAAGTCCATGCTCCAAAGAAAGAACCTCCAAGCAACACAATAGAGCCCATGCAGAAATAGCCCAATCTGCACGTAGCCCATCAAAACAGGCCCAAGCAGCCATGTCTTAACAGCAGAACGGGTCCAAAGATTCGGCCCCAAAAGAAAAAAAGAGGCCCAGTTCTGCGGTCCGCAGAGAGAATAAAATAAGCCCGCCTGCGTGGAGAAAAGCCCAGGCCTAGTGCCTTCCGAAAACAAAAACAAAAAGGAGCCCAGAAAATTCACTTTCGGCTTGGTCCACTTTACGAAGGAAGCCAGAATAGAAAAAGCCAAATGCTAACTACCATGCATATCCACCAATTTGGAGAATCTCATCAAAAGATGCTTGAACATGGCCCATTAGCAAACCTAAACAAGTTTGGAGTGTTTTAAATCTCAAAATTTTTAACATAAATCTCTCTTCCTTATGAAGATCTATAATAAAAGAAAAAAATGATTTTTAATATGGTAATAAAACAATAAAATCATTTAGGAAATATGCAATTAATTTTGAAGATTCTTTTTTGCTCCAAAAAGAAACTATCTTTTAATTACTTTTATTGGAGAAAAGAAAATCCTTGATGTTGTTGAACACTGATTGATTTGATGAAAACAAACACATTAATAATATACTTGATTAATTATTTTCTAAATATTAATATATATTGTACTTAAGATTTTCAGAATCAAGGATGATCGTCGAGATTGATTTTGACTCAAATTGATGAAATCAAGCCAAGAATAAAAAGAAATAAAATGATCAAGATCACTGAGAAAAGAAGTATCAAGTCGAAAAGTCAACTTCAAATATGCATTTGCTATAAAATTTTAGACCATCATGTAACTCCAAAAAATTTATGGCTCATTTATCTCCAAAAAAATTAAAATAAATATAATTAATTTATTTGTGAATTATTTTTTTAATTTTTATTTATTTTTCGGATGAATTGAGATTTTCGAAAAAATTTTAAATTACAGGAGTAAATTTTTTTTAATGACATGTTTTCTTCGATCTTCAATATTTGAAATTTTTATTGAATTTAATCAATAATTTTACTATTTAACGTGTCGCTTTGATTGATTCGATGAAATATTTTCAAAAATATATAATACATATATACTACTTATATAAATGAATAAAAAAATCATAAATAAAATTAAATAATTACTTACAAAAATTATTAATTGGAATTTCATGAAATACCTTTGTGATCGATTTTGGATGCTTTCAACTCGTACAAAAACTCGATATTTTGAATTATTAGATATTTTAAATTCCACCAACATTTTTAATTCTCGCTTCCCTTCTTTTACTCTTTAAAATCAGCTATAAAATATGCTAAGTGGGGTGGTTTTATCCCCAATTAATTTATAAAAAGTATAAATACTCAAATTACCAATTTACCCCTCATTTCATCTATAAATAAGGGGATTTTAAGTTAACACTCTTCTTTAGCCAACTTAATCTCCAGAGCTCTTTAATTCTTAAGCTGAAACCATTTCTCCCCAAGCTCAAATTTTTGTTCACAACGTTGGAAGTCGATTCTAAGTTTCTTGGATCATCGGAGGTGTTTTTAATTGGGTATTTCCTATTTTCTCTTCGAATCAATTTTTCTTAAAGATTCACGAATTTTTGTACTACTCATTTCAGCTCTAAATAACTTGAAATTTTTACTAACATCCTTCTGGGAGCTTTTAGTTTATCAAAAATTTGATTTGGAATTTTTCTGGTAACGACTTTTTCTCTGAAATTTTATATTTGTTTCTCGGTTTTTTAAATTTTTATAAATCATACAAATTCAAATAATTTCAAAAAGTTTTACAGTACACTACTAGATAAGACTGCATCCACAAAAAAAAATTAAAATATTTTTGCTAAGTATTATTTTGTAGAAAGTTATTTGAAGTTTTTGTTTGCTCGATTTTATATCATATAAAAATATTTCATCGAGTTTGATCTTTCTTTTCCTCTCTTTATTTTTCACAGAATATGAGAAAGATAATACTAAATTTTTCTCCAGAAAGTTTGAGTTGTTTCTCAGATATAGAGCTTTCGTTAAATTTTAAAAATTAGTTAATTTATCTCTTGTACACCATAAGGTTCATTATTTTCTATTCTCGTTTTTGACTTTGAGTCTCCCTATGCGGAGAGGGATTTTTCTTACTTATCCCCAAGTAAAAAGAGAGGTGAGGTTATTCCTTTCCTCGGTAAAAAAGGTCTAGAAATTGGTTGTGTCTTTGGACCAAAAAGGCATAGATTTCCTCCATGTATTAGGGCTTGAGCTTGGCCATAACATGCTTGGGATAGTGAACCCCGAAGGAGAACAAAGGGATGTGAACTAGATAAGAAAATAGCCGAACAACTATACATTGTGTCTTCTTTCACTTCTGTATTTTTTTATACCATTTAGAGGCTGTTACTGTTGATAGTTATTTTATTTTCAAAAGCCTCAAAGTAAAATTTCAGTGATTAGATTTTGGACATAATAAATATTTAATAATTTAAATTATCCAAACTCTGTGAGATAACTAAAATCGGTATGTTAGTTAATTAAAAGTTTGGGCCTACTCACCCCCAAATTTAATTAAAATAACCAAGGATCCAATAACTTAAATATTGCGTGGAACGGAATGGGATAGTATATTAGGTAAAATGAATTTACCTAATAGAAAATGCTCGACGATCAGAAATGTTTTGATTTATTCCATTCCACTATAATTAAGTTAGTTAATCACTAAATTTACATTCTCCAATTTTACTTACTACATCTAATTTACTAATATTTATTTCTGTAGCACTAACATTTACTTTCTTGTATTACTAACATTTATTTTTCTGTACGACTAACATTTACTTACTGTAATACTAACATTTACTTTCTGTATTTTTTTACTAACCATTTACTTACTGTTATTTTTTTGTTTGCACACTAACTTTACTTCTCTAATATTTTTTTTTCTGACTTTTTGGTTATCTTTTTATTTTTGTCATATATCTATTTATTATATACATATAATATATTATTATTATTTAAAAAATACATATTCACACACTTCATATCATATATATTAGTAAATAAATTTATATATATATATATATATATTTATTTTATACTAAGTATATTTTATATATTATCTATACATATATATATACATACATATTACTCTTACTTATTATTTTGCAAGTGCCTTTTTAAAATTGCTCAATTGCTCAATTACTCATGAAAGATTCGCTTGAACGCTTTTGCTGAACGCTCTTGCTTGAAAATAGTAAAAGCCTCACAATAAAAGTAGCTTTAAATACTTAATTTTTTTTAACATATATATTAATCAAATTTTAAAACTATAGTTACACCCAATTCACTCCCCCTCTTAAGTGTGCAAATCGACCAACAGATATCACTATTAATCTTTTTCCTAAAAAAGACTTGCCATGTAAATGATTAAATTTCTAATACGCATCAAGCAACCACAATAAATTATAATAATAGGCATTTATAAATATTAATAGAATCTTATAATATTTCAAAATATAAGTGATTACAAGTGAAGAAAAATTAGATCCCTTAATACCAAAAATAGAAAACAATCAGTAATCTTTCAATTTTACTCAACCTCCTTCCATCCCACTCCCACAGTTTTTTTTTTATCAGGAACTTAGATTTACTGCTTTCAGGATAACACAAATTAAGCTTTCTGATTAGTTCATATAACAAGATTTGGGTCAGTGACATCTGAACCAGTTGACTTTAGGGTACTAGATGAAAAGATATCCCTCAAACTTAATTGCTCGAACTAAAGAAACTTAGATATTATCTTAAATCTCATAATCAACCCTTTTAGTGAATTTTCAGTCAGTGACTCCCAAACCAATTGATTAAAGGCACTAGTGACTAGGCGCCTTCAGACTTACTAGTTCAAGTCTCATATGTGATTAGGCAGTAAAATCGAACGATTCCTTTTTTTTGGAGGGGGGAGAGTGGGGCGGTTAAAGAAAATTCAAATAAAAGAAAAGAAAAGATAAAGAATGGTTCTAATTCAAATGAATTAAAAAAATTTAAAGAATTCTTCAAAGACAATCAAATTATATCCTAAAAAAAGATAAGCCTAAAATAATATTAATATAGTAGCCAAAATTATTATAAAATGCAGAGCTACAGAGACGAATCATAAATAAAATTAGAGTTTAGGTTTTTTTTTGTGGTTTAGGATTTTGTTTTTTATCTAAAAAAAAAAAACCTAAACCCTAAATCCAAAATATTTTTTTTGTGGTTTAGGATTTAGGGTCTTTTTTTTTTAATTCTAAATACTGATATCCATACAATGATAGTCAAGATCATGTTTGGGGAGTGCCACTAAAAATGTTTGGACTGGTTTAGGGTTTAGGGTTTAGATTTTTTTTTTAATAACATAGGGGGAGATATTATTCATCTTGCCCCCAACCCGACATTAAGACAAACAAGAAAGGCCAAAGCCATTACATGAAAAGTTTAGAGTCAAAGCCCAAAACAAGAAAACATAACATTAGAGCCTAAGGCCCAATACATGATAACACTTAACATAAGGGCCCAAGGCCGAAACATGAAGCAAACACTAAAAAAGGTTAGGGAGGGGGGCAAAGGCCCAAGGTTCAAGCAATATGGAGGCCCAAAGAAGGGCCCAATTTCTTGGAGAAGGAGATTGGGCTTCATGGGCAAAAGATGTAGAGGAGTTTAAGATTGGGCTAAGGCCTAAGAGAAAGGTTTGGGCCAAAGCCCACAACAAGAGATAAGGATGGGCTGGACAAGGGAGGGAAGATGGGCCAAGAGTAGCTGGGCCACAAATGAAAGCTCAACCAGAAATCTGGCTGCATAAAGTCTATTGGGCCGGTCACAAGCTGTAGCCCATGGGAAACGGGCCCAGAAAAGCCGGCCCGCACAAAAAAAGCCCAGTCGCACGTTGCCCGGTTCTTGGCCCGTTCGGAAAACAGAAATGGGCCAGAAAGAAATATTCCGGCCTGCAAAGGAAAAAAACCAAAAAGCCCAACCTGCACTGCCAGATGGAATTAATGAAGGCCCAAAAAATTCCCAAATTGATAAAATGTCCCATAGTTTGGAGGACCCTTAGAACCCCCATTGCATGAGGTCTTCTAAGGTTTTTTTAACAACTTCCCCATTAGCAAGGACTTCTCCATGTGGAATAATGTAACCATAAAAAATCATAGACATGACGTTATCTTCATAATTAGTGGAAAAACAACCTTTTATAGAGTAGTCAAAACAATGGGCATGAGTGAAAGCTCAAACTTTATCCACACACGGGAAATAACCGAAAAATATTGCTCCCATGGAGGAGTCAATTATCTTAAGAAACTTTATACATTCCATAGGAGGGGTCCTCCAATTTAGTTCCTTAGCTTGTGCTTTAAAATCTTTGAAAAAATTAGACGGGATAGATATAAGACGAAAAGAATGCCGAGTCTTTAACAACCTCACAATATCATCCGCTTCTCTCATCCAGGATTGGAGAGCATCTTCGACTCAACCTTTTTCTTCCTCATCTAGACCCGAAAAGCTTAGCAAATGAGCTGGGCTAAAAATGTGTTGGGCCTGAGAAGACTGCCTCAAAACCTCCTGAGCCTGCTTTGGATCTTGCTGGCCCAAAACCTGTTGGGCCATCCTTGGATCGGGCTGACCCAAAGCTGTCTGGGCCTGAGCTGGAGCTGGTTGGCCGAAATCCTGCTGGGCCTGGTCTTGCTGGACCAAAACTTGCTGGGCCTGGTCTGGATCTAGCTGGCCCAAACCTGCTGGGCCTGGTCTGGATCTGTCTGGCTCAAAACCAGCTTGGCCTGAGCTGAAACTGGCTGGGCCTGGCTTGGACCAGGCTGACTCAAAGCCTGCTGGGCCTGATCCTGAGGCAGAGCTGGATCAGGCTGGCCCATAACCTGAAGAATCTGTTCAGTAAATTTATCTTGCGCCTTAGAGAGCTCTAAAAATTCAAATTCTGCCTTATCCACGATGTATTTTCTCATAATTTTTGGAGAATCCGCAATTGGGAATTGCTTTTCAAAAGAATCTTGCACCATTTTAGAATGTGCATTGGGCTTATGGGCTATAGGGGTTCCGACGACTCCTTTATCAACTTTAGATACCGTCTTTAATTTTTTCATAAGCCATTTACTTTTCCTTCTACCTTCCACAAGAGGCCAAGGGGGGATGACGGTGTACAATCCTCAGTGGGAGGATGGGAATCCGCCAAGCCAGAAGAGACCGCCTCCTGATTTTGAATGCAAGGAGCATCATTATCTTCCTCAATAACTTTCGTTGTAATCTCACCAAAAAGAACATTAGCTGCCTCCTCAATATCTTCATCAACCATATGAGCACAAACTGAATCTGACAGAGGTCTTGCTAAAGGAGACGCCACAATATTAACAACCTCAGTAGCCAATGGCTCTGTAGGAGATTCACTATCACCATTAGATTTCTTTTCCACCCAAGTAGATCTACCCGTAGAAGGAGCAGCCCTGCCTTGGGTTGTAGTCTTACTCCAATCAGGTTTCAAGTGAGGGTGCTTGAAATAGCAAGTATCAATAGAATGCCCCAGCTTATAGCAATATGAACAGTAAAAAGGCCGATTTTCAAGCAAAACAAGTTGCCGAAAACCAAGTTTCCCATCCACTGAAATATAAATTTCTTCAGGGTAGCTATTTCGGGCATCAAATTCAACCAAAATTTTAGCAACTGACGGTCTGGCAAAGGTTGCTGTGGCTTTATCTAAGTGAAGAGATTTACCAAACTCAGAAGCCAGCGATTTAAGCCCACCCAAAAATTCAATAGGGAGCCCAGGGAAGGCCACCCAAATTGGAATTAATGGAGATTCATGACCGGGCCTAAATCCAATGTCCCATCTCCAAATTCGTAGAGAGATATTCTTATTCAGATAATAGGTTCCATGCATGCGAACACGATTTAAATCTTCCTCCAAAGAAAAACGGAGAAAAATATGTCTACGGTCCAACAAAGAGACTTGGAATTCATCTTTCAATTTTAAAGATTGGAAAAACAATCTGATCTCATTCATAGAAGGTCTAGGAAGACCGATTTTACCGACTGCAGTTAAATTCAAAGGTTTGACTATAGTTCGCACTTCAATTGCCGTAAAATTAAAAGTAGGCAGACCATTGGCAAGCTGAGAAGACTTGTAATTAATTTCACAATTAGGTTGCATTGATGGAAGTATACCTATGGGTGTAGAATTTGAGCTGTTAGGATGAAGGCCCTTCAAAATGGCAGCATATGAACCATCTTGAGCCTTGTTGTTTGAGTTCAGGCAGGCTGGCTCGAGCAGAGGCCCAGCTTCATTGCAGTCTCCTGGCCCAGAGGAGGAGGCAGGCCCGCAAATAGGCCCAGCTACATCTGTGGGCCGGACAAGCCCAATCGGCTACAGCTGAGAGGGAAGGGAGGAGGCCGTGGGTCCCACCCTTGAAGGGAGCGGAGGCCACGCGTCAGACAAAGGCTCCCTCCCGCCCATTCTCGTCACACTCATGAGGGGACAGCGCTGCAGACCCACCGAAAAAAGGCCCGTTGTCGCACGCCGGTCGGAGCACGCGAACGGGCAGTTGTCTCGCGCCGATCGGAGCACGCGAAGACGAAGAAGCCGTCTGGACGATCAGCAGGTGCGCGCCGCCTGCAACCTTCAGCCAGGACGCGGAGTGGCAACGAAGGCGCCGATTTTCCGACGGGACCAGCTGTATCAGCCGCCCAGCGCAGAAACCACCTCCACCGAAGGCAGAGGAGACTTTGTTGGAAGCTGGGAAAAACAGCTGACGGGCCGGACGACGAGAATGGGTTTAGGGTTTAGGGTTTGGTGTTTAGGATTTGGGGTTTATGGTTTAGTGTTTAGGGTTTGGGATTTGGGATTTAGGGTTTTGGGTTTCGAGTTTGGGGTTTCGGGTTTCGAGTTTTGGGTTTTGGGTTTCGGGGTTCGGGGTTTAGGGGTTCGTCATTTAGGGTTTAAGGTTTAGGTTTTTTTCTTTTTTTTAATAAACCCTTCACGTGGGGAGGGATCCATTCATCAGACCCTCATCCACAAATAATCAATTAGTCACGAGGGTTACATCAAACATACTAAAAGAAGTTAAATGCCCATATGACTCTTATGGGAAGATACAAAGTTTTAGATAATAAAAGAAAAAAATAAAAAGAACTTTTTAATCTATGTGTAGAAAAGCCCATTAGGATAAAAAGGCCAACACATGGTAAAATTTGTCAAAGCCTGCACTAGAAGGTGAAACCATTTAAAAGCCCAGTCCAATTGGCCCAGTAAATGGAACAAGAAATTTTTTTGCCCAACTAGAACACGCATAAAAACAGAAATGGTCTAGAAATTGTTGGCCCACAAGGAGCCCAACCTGAAGAGGAAATTAACCCAATCGGAACAAAAACGGGCTCAAAAATTTGTTCACAGAAAAAGCCCAATCTGATCTTGAAGTCCAAAGAAAAGCCCAACCAAGATGAAAATTCTAGAAATTTTCCTTTGACCAGAAATTTTGAAATCAGATATCCTTTGACCAGAAATTCTAAATTTTTTCTTTTACCAGGAATTCAAAAAATAGATGTATAATTATAGGTATGTTATTAAAACGCAATCAAATGCCCCTAATAGATCGCTAAAAATCAATTTTCGATTAAAATGCATAAATTTAGAAAACATTAGGTGTGTAATCTTGGTATTATGTTAAAAAACCGTCATATAGACAAGAATAAAGTCAAATTGCATATCTTCAAATACACCAAAAACTAATTGAATACACACACAATTGCTTTTATTCAGTTAAAATAACTTATTATGCGATGAATAGTACTTTAAATGCTTGTACTCATCTTGAATTCCACGTAATACAATGAATAGATGCAAAAACATCACTATTCAACTCAAATTCATTGATATGGCATAAATCAGACCCTAAAAGAGCATATTCTCTTAAAATTGATTGATATACTGACAAATGAATGTGTAATTATAGGTATTATATTAAAACGCATTCAAATGCCCCTTAAAGAACGCTAAATATCAATTTTCGATTAAAATACATTAATATAGCAAACATTAAATGTGTAATCAGTGTATTATGTTAAAAAACCTTCATAAAGACAAGATTAAAGTCAAACTGCATATATTTTCTTCAAATACACCAAAAACTAATTGAATACACACACAATTGCTTTTATTCAGTTAAAATAACTTATTATACTATGAATAGTCCTTTAAATGCTTATACTCCACTCGAATTCAACGTAATGCAAAGAATAGATGCAAAAACATAACTATTCAACTCAAATTCATTGTTATGGCATAAATCAGACCCTAAAAGATCCTATTCTTTTAAAATTGATTGATATACTGACAAATAGTTGTGTAATTATATGTATTTCTTTAAAACGCAATCAAAGGCCCCTAATAGATCGCTAAAAATCAATTTTCGATTAAAATGCACCAATATAGAAAATATTAGGTGTTTAATCATGGTATTAATGTTTAAAAACCTTCAATATAGACAAGATTAAAGTCAAATTGCATATATTCTTCTAATACACAAAAACTAATTGAATACACACACAATTGCTTTTATTCAGTTAACATAACTTATTATGCGATGAATAGTACTTTAAATGCTTGTACTCCACTTGAATTCAATGTAATGCAACGAATAGTTGCAAAAACATAACTATTCTACTTAAATTCATTGATATGACATAAATCAATCCCTAAAAGAGCCTATTCTCGTAAAATTCATTATAGGTATTATATTAGAACGCAATAAAATGCCCCTAATAGATCGCTAAATATCAAATTTTATTTAAAATACATAAATATAGCAAACATTATGTGTGTAATCATAGTGTTATGTTAAACAACCTTCATATAGACAAGATTAAAGTCAAATTGCATATATTCTCTTCAAATACAAAAAAAACTAGATGAATACACGCACAATTGCTTTTATTCAGTTAAAATAACTTATTATGCGATGAATAGTACTTTAAATGCGTGCACTCCACTTAAATTCAACGTAATGCAATGAATAGAAGCAAAAACATTACTATTCAACAAAAATTCATTAATATGTCATAAATCAGACCCTAAAAGAGTTTATTCTCTAAACATTTATCGATATACTTACAAATAAATGCGTAATTATAGGAATTTCATTAAAACACAATCAAATACCCCTAATAGATAGCTAAATATCAATTTTCGATTAAAATACATCAAAATAGCAAACATTAGGTTGTAATCATGGTATTATGTTAAAAAACCTTCAGATAGACAAGGTTAAAGTCAAATTGCATATATTCTCTTCAAATACACCAAAAACTAATTGAATACACACACAATTGCTTTTATTCAGTTAAAATATCTTATTATGCGATGAATAGTATTTTAAATGCTTGTACTCCACTTGATTTCAACATAATGTAATTAATAGATGCAAATACATATTCAACTCAAATTCAATGATATGTCATAAATTAGACCCTAAAAGAGCTTATTCTCTTAAAATTGATCGATATACTGATAAATAGATGCGTAATTATATGTATTTCATTAAAACACAATCAAATGCTCCTTATAGATCGCTAAAAATCAATTTTCGATTAAAATGCACCAATATAGCAAACATTAGGTGTGTAATCACAGTGTTATGTTAAAAAACTTTCATACAGATAAGATAAAAGTCAAATTACATATATTTTTTCAAATACAATAAAAACTAATTGAATACACACACAATTGCTTTTATTCAGTTAAAATAACATATTATGTGATGAATAATACTTTAAATGCTTGTACTCAACTTGAATTCAACGTAATGCACTGAAGAGTTGCAAAAACATAACTATTCAACTCAAATTCATTGATATGACATAAATCAGACCCTAAAAGAGCCTATTCTCTCAAAATTGATCGATATTCTAATAAATAGATGTGTAATTATAGGTATTACATTTAAACGCAATCAAATGCCCCAAATAGATTGCTAAATATCAATTTTCGATTAAAATACATCAATATAGAAAACATTCGGTGTGTAATCATGGTATTATGTTAAAAAACCTTCATATAGACAAGATTAAAGTCTAATTGCATATATTCTCTTCAAATACAATAAAAACTAATTGAATACACGCACAATTACTTTTATTCAGTTAAAATAACATATTATGTGATGAATAGTACTTTAAATACGTGTACTCCACTTGAATTCAACGTAATGCAATGAATAGAAGCAAAAACATCACTATTCAACTCAAATTCATTAATATGTCATAAATCAGACCGTAAAAGAGCCTATTCTCTAAAAAGTGATCGATATACTGACAAATAGATGCGTAATTATAGGTATTTCATTAAAACACAATCAAATGCCCCTAATAGATTGCTAAATATCAAATTTCGATTAAACTACATCAAAATAGCAAACATTAGGTGTGTAATTATAGTGTTATGTTAAAAAACCTTCATATAAACAATATTAAAGTCAAATTGTATATATTCTCTTCAAATACAAAAAAAACTAGATGAATACACGCACAATTGCTTTTATTCAGTTAAAAAAACTTATTATGCGATGAATAGTACTTTAAATGCTTGTACTCTACTTGAATTCAACGTAATGCAATAAATAGAAGCAAAAGTAACACTATTCAACTCAAATTCATTAATATGTCATAAATCAGACCCTAAAAGATCCTATTCTCTAAAAATAGATCGATATACTGACAAATAGATGCGTAATTATAGGTATTTCATTAAAACACAATCAAATGCTTCTAATAGATCGCTAAAAATCAATTTTCGATTAAATGCACCAATATAGCAAACATTAGGTGTGTAATAATAGTTTTATGTTAAAAAACCTTCATACAGACAAGATTAAAGTCAAATTACATATATTCACTTCAAATACAACAAAAACTAAATGAATACACACACAATTGCTTTTATTCAGTTAAAATAACTTATTATGCAATGAATAGTACTTTAAATGCTTGTACTCCACTTGAATTTAACGTAATGCAATGAATAGTAGCAAAAACATAACTATTCAACTCA
>KZ451899.1:1049254-1060751 GCA_002786265.1 Apostasia shenzhenica | reverse complement strand
GAGTCAGCCCTACCTTTTAGGGCACATCGTAATTTATGACATATTCAGATGACATTTGAGGATTGAATTACGTGATGTCTTGTGCATGCTATTATTGCATTACATATGAATTCATAGTTGGTACAGCCATCATCGAAAGCACTTAAATACTATTACATCGGCCGATAAAGTTATGTTATAACTAAACAAAAAGCTGAGCATTGTGTGTGTATTCAATTAGCTCTCTGTATTGTATTTGAAGAGAATTTTACTGTGACATAGTCTGACTTCTTATCTTATCTATATGCACAGGCCTTTGTTATACATTCGTAATACCAGGATTATGCACCGCTAAATGTATGCAGCGCGCTAGTGAAATGACCGCCATTCAATCGGAAAAGTTTAGATATTGGCGAATCCTATTAAGTACTATCATTTGATTACGTGTGTACTTATAGTAGTAAACAGACCTATAATTACAAAATGCGACCGTACGGCGGACGTCAAGCAAAGTTTATTCAGGGCGTTTATATCGTGTCACATTTTAGAGAGAAGTAGATAGGCCTTGAGGGATGGAGACAATAATTATAATTTCCGAAAGTGACCTGCATATCAATGAATTTGAGTTTATGACAAAGTTATGGGTTTTTGCATCATATTTCATTGCCATTAGTTGAATCATATTGCGTACTAGCAGAAGCATTAATGTACTATTCATCAGCGATAATAAGTGTCCTATGTTTGTTTTACCCACGAAGTGAAAAGCCGAATTGTGCTGGTGCGTAATTCAATTAGTTTTATTGTCGTATCTGTTGAAAGGAGCATGATATATGCACATTGACTTTAAGTTATCTTGTAATATCTATCAATCGATGAAGGTTTTTATAACATAATACGATGATATACACACCTAATGTTTGCTATATGATAGCTATTTTAATCCCGAAACTTGATATTTAGCGATCTAAAGGGGCGATTTTAGAACTTTCAATCGACTAAAGTTTCTTTAATGAGACCCACAGGCCCCGAGAGAACTCGGACCTATTAATAACACATCTATTCGTCTAGTATTATCATTTCCAATTTTAAGAGAATAGAGGCAGCAGTTACTCGTCTTCCTAGGGCTCTGATCTTTTTATGTGACCAAAATCACAACAGCGAGTGTCAGTGGTAAAATTTATTTTATATGGTTTTTGCATTATCAGTATTACACTCGCGCGCATTATCGTGATTGTAAAGTATCTAAAGTTGCAATGTCCAGTAGCAATGACGAACAATGTTAAAAGTGGTACACATTCATGCTTTATAATAACTCCTCACTATCTATACTGGAATAGAAATGCCAATTTGTCTCGTTGCTCACTTCAGATCTATTTTGTCGCAGAAGACTAGCTATTTGAAGGAGTAAACAGTATGTGAATTTCATACTCGTCATAAATCTTGTCCTGATATGAAGGTTTTTTAACATTATGTACGAAATACGAGATGAGCTTACCGAGCAGGTGCTCTACAATTATTTACTACGACGATCTAAGTCTCGAAAAGTACTTTCTAAAAAAATCGGAAATTTGAGTGATTATGCTCATCAGATCTATGTAAGCGATAACATATATCCACTTCTATATCGCGTATTCTCGAGCATGAGATACGCACTATATTCATAAAATAAACACCCTACGTACCTATTTAGTCGGTTGATCAAAATCACTATCGTTCCAGATGTTTAAGTAATAGACCTCTTTTAGGCGTCTCTAAATTAGTGTCAACTGACACTCACTGAACTGTGAGCGACGCTTTCATGCAACAGTATATAGTGCTTCTCAAGCATCTATCACTTTGCATTACGCTAATTGCGAAGGTGTGCCCTCCTGAGGCTCACAAAGCATTATATTTATAGAGGAAGATAACTTCACATATTCAAATCGAGCACTCGACATAATATGATGCATATTTTTAACTGAAAAAAGCAATTGTGGTGTATTCAATTAGTTTTGATGTAGTATTTCGAGCGAGCGGCCAATATACTAGCAATGTTACATCTCCAATATCTGTTTATATAAAAGTTTTTATAACATTATGTGCTCTGCCCTGCAAATGACCGTTGAAATTATCCAGCAGCACATAATGTTTTTGCTTTGCTTTTGAGTATTGTAATCCGGAAAATTAATATAGCCCGTAAAATTGTTCGACTGCAAATGAGAGGCAATTTGAAGGTGGCGTTTTCAATGTGGTTGGGGGAAGCCAGGAAGGAAATAAACTAGCCCAATAGTAACACTGCTGAGCCAATTGGACATTACTATGTTATATTCATGAAATGGACGAAGGGGCGCGGTTGAGTGGACGTAGAGGCCGGAGATGCACATTTCGCCAAGGGGTGGGGAGAGTGCGGATCAATTTTGAAACGAAGTAGTTGCACGATGATCTGGTTATAGAAGCTGGAGTGAAAGTGTCTGGAGATGAGCGAGTAGTCCAGACTGTGGATTGTGAGATGAACGTATTTTTTGTAGATGGAGACCTATTTATCAGTGTGCAAGCATAACGTGGAAACCGGTTATGAATTCAGATACATGTGGTGAATGTCAGACTCGAGAACATCTATACCAAGCTACAGTAGAGCGCCGCCATTATTCCATCGCTTAATAAATTATGATCTGTGGCGAATCACAAACGATAGGATTTGTGTCCAAATTCCAAATAGTATGTAGCGGTGTGTATTTGAAATAGAGTAAAGAATATGTATATAGATTGCCACTGCTGCCTACCTTACCGTCTCTCACGTATATGAAACTGACCTCTCTGAGCTTTTAGGCATATGTGCAATCACATGGCTTAAGCAATAAGTATTAACGCCACTCTATGAGATCAACATGTCAGTAATATACAAATATCTTATGCGACTATTAGTGTGTCAACAATCAGAAGGAATGAATTATTAATTCGGCCGATATCTCATTTCGAAGATGCCATACTAGTGATAAATCGTTTAACACTAAATAATCGCCCACTCAAAACCGTGACATAAAATTTCTCACTAAACACACGCTCTAGGCGATTCTTCAGTTCTACTAACGCCAATCGAGTAAACCTGGTTGGATCCAATCAGCGGACCTTCGCGAGTTACGAGAAATTGATATACAGACACTCCGTAGATCTCCAGTTTCAGATGTGCGTCGAGTGATGGCTTTCTTCGTCATTCTACGACGTTCTCTTATAGACCTATTAAATTAATAAGTGAGATGATAGACGATACATTGGATTATCGATGTGTATTCACCGTCTCATCTTAATTTGCCATGTACAGTGAGCATATACTCTGAAGTTGAGTGCTAGTCGAGCAACAGTCGACGGGAAGTTTATCACTCTGTTCAAGACAGCGAATCTGGACCATGACCTAGTGTGTCCATCATGAGGCTCCAAAAGATAGATGTGATTAGCGCTTCCATCTCGAGCGACTGAACAATTGAATAAGGCCCAATTGTTCGAAGTAGCCTGTCATATCGTGTGTCTACTAGTTTGTGTCGTATTGCCAGAGAATATATGCTCCAACATTCCTTGACTTCATCCTAAACTGCTTGTACCTATCATGAATGTTCTTACACAAATTTCCATGAATTACAGCCACACTCCTCATATTTTCATAATCACCATAGACTCGTCTCCGCTATTTCAATTCCGAAAAATCATATCTTATATATAGAGTTGCTCCGAGACCTGTATTATCATTAGCACTTCAATTGACTTATAGACATCATACCTCGTATTTTTAATTGCTATAAAGATCAAGTGTGAATCACAAACATGCTCCTTAACCCCTATCACGACCTATTTCTATGCAATTCCATTTTAAGTAACTGTTGAATCTCACGGCCCTTTGCCTTTTTAGGTCTAATTTTATGTCATGAGTCAAATTGAATTCTGTAGGATGTGTGATATTCGGTCTTATGCGTTTTATTGTTGGGCGAAGTCGTTCTACACTTGCATTAGCTCGCACTACACAAACGTGCAGCGACTTCGGCAAGAACAAGCAGTGTTTCAATAATCGCAGTATGCTATAGGTTCACTCGCCATTAGTAAGTCTCGACACTGTGGTGTAGACAGACAATAAAAGCCAATTGTGTGTGTCATTCTCACTATGTATATCTGGTGTGTGTCTAGTTTGTAAAACGAGAATTATTATGCCTAATATTAGACTTGCGGTGTTACTCCCGTCTATAATGGTCTATGTCATGAAGGTTTTTTAAATATACCAAGTTTGAATGAACCCTTGACTGAATATACAGCAAACGCTCACATGGTGTTCTCTTTCGTAGTAGTGTGACGTCGTTTCAATCTGTAACAAAATTCTTGTAAAACTTTAGCCCCGAGATTTCTCTCCAGACCATCTCAAGCCACACAGAGAGGGGTCACTCTACTGAGACATCAATAGCCTCAATTTTTTTAAAGATGTAACCCATAGCCCCCCAAGTAATCAGGTGCTAGTATTTAATATACAAACACATCTAGTTGGAGCATCAAGGTCCGCATAATGATTCATTCACCTTTAAAGCGAGAGAGGAAGTAGGCTCTTTTGAATGGGAGTTCTTGATTTAATGCTCTAAGTATTACATGATGAATTTCTCTAGAGACGGCAGTTAAAGTTATGTTTTTGCCATCTATTCATTGCATTACGTTTGAATTCAAAGTGTTTCCTGACGACTTCGCGCTCAACTGATTGGGGTCAGGAATGTGATTGCAGACTGAGCGTCTACAAGCGCATCTAAGACTCAAGTAAACCTATTTATCATGCAATAACTTAAGTCGCTCTATTTGTAAACCGGTGGGAATAAATGTCAGAAATTTGTTGCTTGATTTAAAGACTCTCAGATCCTTCGTTTGTTGTATTTTTGAAGAGAATATCATGACACAAAATGACTGTGTGTCTATATGCATTCCTTATGAGCGATCTCCTGATACTACGAAGGTTTGTATAACTGGATGAGACGGATTGGCGATTAGAACGTAGCTCCTGAGAAATAACACCTGAAACCAGCACTCGTAAGTAACGGATACGCATGAGAGGCTTGTTCTAAGCTCTATACACTCGCACGATAGAGTGAGTTTCCTAAGTGTGAGCGGCGAATAAATTGTGATGAAACATCTCTGGACCAATATATTGCTGGGCATAGTGATTATGAGCTGTTGCAATTGACCTATCTAGAAAGTTAACGCACACGATTTATAATTATACGTCCTATTTTGTCAGGTTATATGTTCAATTTTAAGAGAAATAGACTTTTTAGCGTCTCTAATTTATGTCTTTTATATCAATAGTTGAGTTGAATAAATATGTTTGCATCATATCGTTGTAATTCGTTAATTCAAGTGCAGCTAAACAACAATTTAATACTACTTATTCATACACATAATTACAGTTAATTTAACTGATATAAAATACAATTGTGGTTTATTCAATATTTGATTTTATAATATGCATGATTTGATACTTCTATATCTTGTCTATATGAAGGTTTATTAACATTATATACCCATTGATTACTATGCCTAATTATTTGCTAATATTGATGTATATTAATCGCCAAATTGATACTTATTAGATAGGTTCTTTTAGGGTCTGATTTATTGACATATCAAAGTTTGAGTTGAATAGTGTTGTTTTTTCAATCTATTCATTGCACTACTGTGAATTCAAGTGGAGTACAAAGCATTTAAAGTACTATTCATCGCAATAATAAGTTATTTTTAACAGAATAAAAGCAATTGTGTGTGTATTCAATTAGTTTTTTGATGTATTTGAAGAGAGTATTATATGCAATTTGACTTATAATTTGTCTAATATAAAGGTTTTTTAAACATAAATACCAGATTACACACCTAATGTTTGCTATTTGATGTATTTAATCGAAAATTGTATTTAGCGATTATTATAGGCTCATTTGATTGTGTTTTAATGTTAATACCAATAATTACACATCTATTTATCAGATTCTCGATCAATTTTAAGAGAATAGACTCTTTTAGGGTCCATTTATGTACTATATCAATGAATTTGAATTGAATGTGTTTTTGATCTATTCATGATTACAGTTGAATTCAAGTTGAGTACAAGCATTTTAAATTACTATTTCATCGCATAATAAGCTTATTTAACTTAATAAAAGCAATTGTGTGTGTATTCATTAGTTTTTGATGTATTTGAAGAGAATATATGCAATTGATTTTAATCTATGTCTATATGAAGGTTGTTTAATAAATACCATGTACACACCTAATGTTTGTATATTGATGTATTCTACTTAAAAATTGATTTTTTGCGAATCTATTAGGTCATTTAATTGTGTTTTAATTGAATAACTTATTTATTACACATCTATTTTATTAGTAGATCGATCAATTGTAAGAGAATAGGCTCTTTTAGGGTCTGATTTATGACATATTAATGAATTTGAATTGAATAGTGATGTATTTGCATCTATTCATTGCATTATGTTGAATTCAAGTGGAGTGTACAAGCTTTATTAATACATTCATTGCATAATAAGTTATTTTTAACTGGAAATAAAAGCAATTGTGTGTGTTAACAAACTAGTCTTTTGTGTGTATCTTGAAGAGAATATATACAATTTGACTTTAACCTTGTTCTATATGAAGGTTTTTTAACATAATACCATGATTACACATCCGAATGTTGCTATATTTGATGTATTTTAATCGAAAATTAATATTTTTAGCGATCTATTAGGGGCATTTGATTGTTTTTAATGTAATACCTATAATTACACATCTATTTATTAGAATATCGATCAATTTTAAGAGAATAGGCTCTTTTAGGATCTGATTTATTGCATATCAATGAATTTAATCATGGTATTATGTTAAAAAACCTTCATATAGACAAGATTAAAGTCAAATTGCATATATTCTCTTCAAATACAACAAAAACTAATAGAATACACACACAATTGCTTTTATTTAGTTAAAACAACTTTTTATGCGATGAATAGTACTTTAAATGCTTGTACTCCACTTGAATTCAACGTAATGCAATGAATAGATACAAAAACATCACTATTCAATTGAAATTCATTGATATGTCATAAATTAGACCCTAAAATGACTATTCTCTTAAAATTGATCGAAATTCTGATAAATAGATTTGTAATTATAGGTATTACATTAAAACGCGATCAAATGCCCCTAATAGATCACTAAATATTAATTTTCGATAAAAATATATCAAAATAGAAAACATTAGGTATGTAATCATGGTATTATGTTAAAAAACCATTATACAGACAAGATTAAAGTCAAATTGCATATATTCTCTTCAAATATATCAAAAACTAATTGAATACACGCACAATTGCTTTTATTCAGTTAAAATGCGATGAATAGTACATTAAATGCTTGTACTCCACTTGAATTCAATGTAATGCAATGAATAGATGCAAAAACATCACTATTCAACTCAAATTCAATGATATGTTATAATTAGACTCTAAAAGAGCCTATTCTCTTAAAATTGATCGAAATTTTGATAAATAGATGTGTAATTATCGGTATTACATTAAAACGCAATCAAATGCCCCTAAAAGATTGCTAAATATCAATTTTCAATTAAAATACATCAATATAGCAAACGTTAGGTGTGTAATCATGGTATTATGTTAAAAAACCTTCATAGAGACAAGATTAAAGTCAAATTGCATATATTCTCTTAAAATTCATCAAAAACTAATTGAATACACACACAATTGCTTTTATTTAGTTAAAATAACTTATTATGCAATGAATAGTATTTTAAATGCTTGTACTCTACTTGAATTCAATGTAACGCAATGAATAGATGCAAAAACATAATGATTTAACTTAAATTCATTTATTTGGCATAAATCATACCCTAAAAAAGCCTATTCTCTTAAAATTGAATGATATACCGACAAATAGATGTGTAATTATTGGTATTACATTAAAATACAATCAAATGCCCCTAAAAGATCGCCAAATTTTAAATTTTCGATTTAAATGCACTAATATAGCAAACATTAGGTGTGTAATCATAGTGTTATATTAAAAAACCTTCATATAGACAAGATTAAAGTCAAATTGCATATATTCTCTTCAAATACAAGAAAAACTAATTGAATACACTCACAATTGCTTTTATTCAGATAAAATAACTTATTATGCGATGAATAGTACTTTAAATGCTTGTACTCCACTTAAATTCAACGTAATGCAATGAATAGCTGCAAAAACATCACAATTCAACTTAAATTCATTGTTATGTCTTAAATCAGATCCTAAAAGCGCATATTCTCTTAAAATTGATCGATATACTTACAAATAGAAATGTAATTAAAGATATTACATTAAAACGCAATCAAATGTCCGTAATTGATCGCCAAATATCAATTTTCGATTGAAATACGTCATTATAGTAAATATTAGGTGTGTAATCGGTGTATTATGTTAAAAAATCTTTATATAGACAAGATTAAAGTTAAATTGCATATATTCTCTTCAAATACAACAAAAACTAATTGAATACACACACAATTACTTTTATTCAGATAAAATAACTTATTATGTAATAAATCATACTTTAAAGACTTGTACAACGTAATGTAATAAATAGTTGCAAAAACATCACAATTAAAATTAAATTCATTGATATGTCTTAGATCAGATCGTAAAAGAGCATATTCTCTTAAAATTGATCGATATACTAACAAATAGATGGTTAGTTAAAGGTATTACATTAAAACACAATCAAATGTCCGTAATAGATCGCCAAATATCAATTTTCGATTGAAATACATCATTATAGTAAACAATAGGTATGTAATCATAGTGTTATGTTAAAAAATCTTCATATAGACAAGATTAAAGTCAAATTGTATATATTCTCTTCAAAAATAATAAAAACTAATTGAATACACACACAATTACTTTTATTCAGATAAAATAACTTATTATGTAATGAATCATACTTTAAATGCTTGTACTTCACTTGAATTCAACGTAAGATAATAAATAGCTGCAAAAAACATCACATTCAACTTAAATTCATTTATATGTTATAAATCATATCCTAAAAGAGCTCATTCTCTTAAAATTGATCGATTTACTGATAAATAGATGTGTAATTAAAGGTATAATAATAAAACGCAATCAAATGTCCATAAAAGATCGCAAAATATTAATTTTCGATTGAAATACGTTATTATAGCAAATATTAGGTGTGTAATCAGTGTATTATGTTAAAAAATCTTTATATTAACAAGATTTAAGTCAAATTACATATATTATCTTCAAAAATAATAAAAACTAATTGAATACATACACAATTGCTTTTATTCAAGTAAAATAACTTATTATGTAATGAATTGTACTCTAAATGCTTGTACTCCACTTGAATTCAGCTTAATGCGTTGAATAACTGTAAAAATATCACTAGTCAACTCAAATTCATTGATAAACCACAAATCAGACCCTAAAAGATCATATTCTGAAAAAATTGAACTATATACCGACAAATAGATGTGTAATTATATGTATTATATTAAAACGTAATCAAATGCCCTTAATAGATTGCCAAATATCAATTTTTAATTGAAATACGTCATTATAGCAATTATTAGTTGTGTAATCATGGTATTATGTTAAAAACCTTCATATAGACAATAATATGCTCTTTTAGGGTCTTATTTATTACATATCAATGCATTTGAATTGAATAGTAATATTTTTGCATCTATTCATTGCATTACATTGAATTCAAGTAGAGTACAAGCATTTAAAGTACTATTCATCGCATAATAAGTTATTTTAACTGAATAAAAGCAATTGTATGTGTATTCAATTAGTTTTTGTTGTATTTGAAGATAATATATGCAATTTGACTTTAATCTTGTCTATGTGAATGTTTTTTAACATAATACCATGATTGCACACCTAATGTTTGTTATAATGATGTATTTCAATCAAAAATTGATATTTGGCGATCTATTAAGGATATTTGATTTATTTTAATATAATACTTATAATTACACATCTATTTGTCGGTATATCATTCAATTTTAAGAGAATACTCTCTTTTAGGGTCTAATTTGTGGCATATCAATGAATTTGAGTTGAATAGCGATATTTTTACAGTTATTCAATACATTATACTGAATTCAAGTGGAGTACAAGCATTTAGAGTATGATTCATTACATAATAAGTTTTTTTAACTGAATAAAAGCAATTGTGTGTGTATTTAATTAGTTTTTATTATTTTTGAAGAGAATATATACAATTTGACTTTAATCTTGTCTATATGAATATTTTTTAATATAATACACTGATTACACACCTAATATTTGATATAATGACGTATTTCAATTGAAAATTAATATTTGGCAATCTATTACGGACATTTGGTTGTGTTTTAATGTAATACCTTTAATTACACATCTATTTGTCAGTATATCGATCAATTTTAAGAGAATATGCTCTTTTAAAATCTGATTTTTGACATATCAATAAATTTAAGTTGAATAGTGATGTTTTTGCAGCTATTCATTATATTACGTTGAATTCAAGTGGTGTACAAGCATTTAAAGTATGATTCATTGCATAATAAGTTATTTTAACTGAATAAAAGCAATCGTGTGTGTATTCAATTAGTCTTTGTTATATTTGAAGAGAATATATGCAATTTGACTTTAATCTTGTCTATATGAAGGTTTTTAACATAATACCATGGTTACACACCTAATATTTGCTATAATAACGTATTTCAATTGAAAATTGATATTTGATGATCTATTAAGGGCATTTGATTACGTTTTAATATAATACCTATAATTACACATCTATTTGTCGGTATATTATTCAATTTTAAGAGAATAGGCTCTTTTATGGTCTGGTTTATGACGTATTAATAAATTTTAGTTGAATAGTGATATTTTTGCAGCTATTCATTGCATTACGTTAAATTCAAGAGAAGTACAAGTATTTAAAGTACGATTCATTACGTAATAAGTTATTTTAACGAAATAAAAGCAATTGTGTGTGTATTCAATTAATTTTTATTATTTTTGAAGAGAATATTTGCAATTTAACTTTAATCTTATCTATATGAAGATTTTTTAACATAATACATTGATTACACACATAATAGTTTGTATAATGACATATTTCAATCGAAAATTGATATTTGGCGATCTATTACGGACATTTGATTGTGTTTTAATGTAATACCTTTAATTACACATCTATTTATCAGTATATCGATCAATTTTAAGAGAATAGGCTCTTTTAGGATCTGATTTATGACATATCAATGAATTTAAGTTGAATAGTTATTTTTTTACAGCTATTCATTGCATTACGTTGAATTCAAGTAAAGTACAAGCATTTAAAGTATAATTCATTTCATAATAAGTTATTTTAACTGAATAAAAGCAATTGTGTGTATATTCAATTAGTTTTTGTTGTATTTGAAGAGAATATATGCAATTTGACTTTAATCTT
>KZ451899.1:1032868-1043116 GCA_002786265.1 Apostasia shenzhenica | reverse complement strand
GATATGACATAAATCTGACCCTAAAAAAGTCTATTCTATTAAACTTGAACGATATACCGACAAATAGATGTGTAATTATAGGGATTATATTAAAACGTAATCAAATGCCCTTAATAGATCGTCAAATATCAATTTTTAAATTAAATATATTATTATTGCAAATATTAGGTGTGTAATCATGGTATTATATTAAAAAATCTTCATATAGACAAGATTAAAGTCAAATTACATATATTCTCTTCAAATACAACAAAAACTAATTGAATACACACACAATTGCTTTTATTCAGTTAAAATAACTTATTATGCGATGAATAGTACTTTAAATGCTTGTACTCCACTTGAATTCAACGTAATGCAATGAATAGATGCAAAAACACCACTATTCATCTCAAATTTACTAATATGTCATAAATCAGACCCTAAAAGAGCCTATTCTCTAAAAATTGACTGATATACTGACAAATAAATGTGTAAATATATGTATTTCATTAAAACGCAATCAAATGCCCCTAATAGATCGGTAAATATCAATTTTCGATTAAAATACATCAATATAGCAAACATTAGGTGTGTAATCATGGTATTATGTTAAACAACCTTTATATAGACAAGATTAAAGTCAAATTTCATATATTCTCTTTAAATATAATAAAAACTAATTGAATAAAAACACAATTGCTTTTATTCAGTTAAAATAACTTATTATGCAATGAATAGTACTTTAAATGTTTGTACTCCACTTAAATTCAACGTAATGCAATGAATAGATGCAAAAACATCACTATTCAACTTAAATTCATTAATATGTCACAAAGTAAACCCTAAAAGAGCCTATTCTCTAAAACTTGATCGATATTCTGATAAATAGAGGTGTAATTATAGGTATTACATTAAAACGCAATCAAATGCCTCTAATAGATCGCTAAATATCAATTTTCGATTAAAAAACATCAATATATCAAACATTAGGTGTGTAATCATGGTAATATGTTAAAAAACCTTCATATAGACAATATTAAACTCAAATTGCATATATTCTCTTCAAATACAATAAAAACTAATTGAATACATACACAATTGCTTTTATTCAGTTAAAATAACTTATTATGCCATGAATAGTACTTTAAATGCTTGTACTCCACTTGAATTCAACGTAATGCAATGAATAAATTAAAAAACATCACTATTCAACTCAAATTCATTGATATATTATAAATTAGACTCTAAAAGAGCCTAGTCTCTTAAAATTGATCGATATACTGACAAATAGATGTGTAATTATAGGTATTACATTAAAATACAATCAAATGCCCCTAAGAGATCGCTAAATATCAATTTTCGATTAAAATAGATTAATATAGTAAATATTAGGTGTGTAATTAGAGTATTATATTAAAAAACCATCATAAAGACAAGATTAAAGTCAAAACACATATATTATCTTCAAATAGAACAAAAACTAATTGAATACATACACAATTGCTTTTATTTAGTTAAAATAACTTATTATGTGATGAATAGTACTTTAAATGCTTGTACTCCACTTGAATTCAACGTAATGCAATTAATAGCTGCAAAAATATCACTATTCAACTTAAATTCATTGATATGTCATAAATCAGATCCTAAAAGAGCCTATTCTCTTAAAATTGATCGATATAATAATAAATAGATGGGTAATTAAAGGTATTACATTAAAATACAATCAAATGTCCATAATATATCGCCAAATATCAATTTTCGATTGAAATACGTGATTATAGCAAATAGTAGGTGTGTAATCAGTGTATTATGTTAAAAAATCTTCACATAGACAAGATTAATGTCAAATTGCATATATATTCTCCTCAAAAAGAATAAAAACTTATTAAATACACACACAATTGCTCTTATTCAGTTAAAATAACTTATTATGTAATGAATTGTACTCTAAATGCTTGTGCTCCACTTGAATTCAATATAATGCATTAAATAATTACAAAAACATCACTATTCAACTCAAATTCATCGATATGCCATAAATCAAATCTTAAAAGAGTCTATTCTCTTAAAATTAAACGATATACCACAAATAGATGTGTAATTATAGGTATTATATTAAAACGTAATTAAATGCCCTTAATAGATCGCCAAATATCAATTTTCGATTGAAATACGTTATTATAGCAAATATTAGGTGTGTAATCATGGTATTATGTTAAAAAACTTTCATATAGACAAGATTAAAGATAAATTGCATATATTCTCTTCAAATACAATAAAAACTAATTGAATACACACACAATTGCTTTTATTCAGTTAAAATAATTTATTATGCGATGAATAGTACTTTAAATGCTTGTACTCCACTTGATTTCAATATAATACAATGAATAGCTGCAATAACATCACAATTCAACTTAAATTTATTGATATGTCATAAATCAGATTCTAAAAGAGTCTATTCTCTTAAAATTGATCGATATACTGATAAATAGATGGTAATTAAAGGTATTACATTAAAACACAATCAAGTGTCCATAATAGATCGCCAAATATCACTTTTCGATTGAAATACGTCATTATAGCAAAATATTAGGTGTGTAATCAGTTTATTATGTTAAAAACTCTTCATATAGATAAGATTAAAGTAAAATTACATATATTCTCTTCAAAAATAACAAAAACTAATTAAATACACACACAATTGCTTTTATTCAGTTAAAATAACTTATTATGTAATGAATCATACTCTAAATGCTTGTACTCCACTTGAATTCAGCATAATGCATTGAATAACTGCAAAAACATTACTATTCAACTCAAATTCATTGATATGCCATAAATTAGACCCTAAAAGAGCCTATTCTCATAAAATTGAACGATATACCGACAAATAGATGTGTAATTATAGGTATTATATTAAAACATAATCAAATGCCCTTAATAGATCATCAAATATTAATTTTTAATTGAAATACGTCATTATAGCAAATATTAGGTGTGTAATCATGGTATTATATTAAACAACCTTCATATAGATAAGATTAAAGTCAAATTGCATATATTCTCTTTAAATACAAAAAAAACTAATTGAATACACACACAATTGCTTTTATTCAGTTAAAATAACTTATTATACGATGAATAGTGTTGTAAATGCTTGTACTCTATTTGAATTCAACGTAATGCAATGAATAGATGTAAAAATATCACTATTCAACTTAAATTCATTTATATGTTATAAATCAGATCCTAAAAGAGCCTATTCTCTTAAAATTGATCGATATACTGATAAATAGATGTATAATTAAGGTATTACATTAAAACGCCATAAAATATCCATAATAGATCGCCAAATATCAATTTTGGCGATTGAAATACGTCATTATAGCAAATATTAGGTGTGTAATCTGTGTATTATGTTAAAAAATCTTCATACAGACAATATTAAAGTCAAATTGTATATATTCTCTTAAAAAATAATAAAAACTAATTAAATACACACACAATTGCTTTTATTCAGTTAAAATAACTTATTTTGTAATGTTGACGTAGGATGTAGAGGATTCCAAAGAACTCCGAAAAAGAAAGAGAGTTCCAGGAGACGGCGACGCGCAGAGAGTGTAAGCCTTTCAAAGGAAGCTTAAAGAAGAAAGAGAGAGAGTTCGTGGCAGACAAAAAAGCACATAGAGATTTAAGGTGGTTCAGGGAGGTAATCTCTTATGTCCACTGAGCGATCAGCGAAGAAGGTTCACTAATGTGAGAAAGTAGCCGCGAAGGTTAATACAGTGCTTTTGAAAGAGAAAAAAGGGAAAGAGAGCTCCTCAGTTGGGGATCTAATAATATGAGGATGGAAGAATCTAAGAGATTGCTTGCGTGCTGGATATTCCTCTCATTTTTGATCTCTGGTCCTCTCTTGGATCAGTTTCTCTCCTCTTTCTTTCTCCCTTTTTTCTGAGAGACTGTTCAAGGGTATTTATAAGCAATGGAGTGCATAGCTTCATCCTGGTTTTCCGGAGGAAAGGAGGTGGACAAGCTCTGGGTTTGCGCCGCTTGTCGGCCACCGGAGGGGCTGAAAGCCATGAAAGGAGGAAGATATCTTTTAATATTGATACTTCTTTTGGGGATCCGAGACGGTTTGGAGCATGCAGATCCTTGGTTTGTAGGTTTGGAAAAGGTGCCATGTACGGGAAACGACACGGTTGGGTCAAGCTGATTGTGACAGGCACCACTTTGTAACCTCGTGCCCGACGTTACGGGGGGTGTTCTTGGCTCGTCGTGGACGAGGATAGGTTGGACCCTCGTGGCCAAGTTTTGACCTGGTCAAGAACCTACGAGAACAGAGGAGTTAGTAATTTTAAAATAAAAAGAGTTGGAGGCCAGCTAGGCGCCATGTGTATGACCGGGATGCAGTGTAGGAACCACGTGTTAACATCAGCCCTTTGCATTGTCAGGGTGCGAATATTAATGTGGGTCATGGAATGCGAACCATCGCTAGGGTTGATGCACTGCCCAAGGCCTGTAAGGATAAGATAGAGGCGGCGTGCGCCTATTCGTATCCCCTCCCTTTGTCTCCTAAAAATTCCTGCAAGAGAACTTCTTAGAAAAATGGCAGAGGAGATGAAGTGGGGGACCCTGGCAAGCGTTTCGAAGAAGAGAACTGGTCTGCCCTTATCAGAATAAGTGGGAGCCAGGGCGGTAGAGCCTGGGGCGAATGCTCCGGCGGCCAGGACTGCTGCTGTCCTGGCGCAGATGCCGAAGTTAGTGCGAGAGTCGACGAGCACAGAGGTGGTGGTTGTGTCTGACTCTCCGGTCAAACTGCCTCCACAGGCTAGGGAACTGAAGGAGGTGGTCTTGGTGAGTAAAATAGCCATAGGGAAGAAATTAGTGCTTGGGAAGGTCCTGCTTAAAAATGAAGAGGTTGAGCGTCTCCTCCCCAAGTTTGGGGCTCCCAAAGGGGGCGTGAAGAAGTCACCTCTGCTGGTTTGTGGTCCTTCTTCCCTTGGTGTCTCAGTCCCTCCTCCTGAGAAGAAAAGGAAGCCCCTCTTCTCTTCTCTCCCTCCATCAAGCCCTTGAAATGACAAGGAGAAGGAAGAGAAGGGTAGGAAGGAGGAAGGCAGCAAGATAGAGGAGGTGACTAAGGGGGAGAAGGAAGTGCCCCCGCCTCTGGCATTGAAGGGCCAGGAGGCAAAATGGAGGAAGCGATTAAGGAGAAGGGAAGGGTTTCCCTACCTACCTCCAGTGTCGCCCTTGGCATTGAAGGGACATGGAGCGTGCTGAGAGATAGATTATTTGAAATAATAAGAGAAAAGGAGAAGATTCTGGTGAATACCTCTAAGGTTCTGGAGGTAGTGAGATCTCTGAAGGGTAATGAGGAAAAGGAGATCTGCCATCTTCAGAGGATAAAAGAGCTGGATGGCACTTTACTGCAAGTCACAAAGCGCTCTCAAAATGATCACAGGGAGGAGCTAGGGAAGCTGTACAAACTGGAAGATAAGTTGGCTTCCCTAGCCCTGAATAATGCAAAATGGGCCAATAAAAATGAGGCTGCGAGGGGAGAACTCCACCGCAGCTTGTCAGATGTGAATCAAGCCCATTCTACTCATGTCAAAGACCTCCAAAAAAGAATAAGGGAGTTAGATGATTAGAGGGAGGCTTTGAAAGAGGAGAGAAGGTAGCTAAGGGATGAGCTTGTTGGCCCAAGGGCTTCCCAAGAGGGGGGTGAATTGGGAATAATAAAATTTATGAGTTTAAATTTAGGCAATAAACTAATAGATAATTCAAACGATACAGAGAGGTTGATTTGGTAAATCAGACAGCAGAAGAAATATAACAGAGAGTATCACCAGAAAGTAAGGTCAGTTTGCAAATGCAAATAAGCCAAGGGTCTACTCAAATAATTCCGAAAAGCCAAACATAAAAACAGTGAGCAAGATGATTTAAGAAATATCACCCAATGTAAGCCTTCAACAGGAAGAACAAGAGGTAAAACAGAAGTTTGAAGAATCTTAAAGAGTAATAACTTCAGGAAGCAAGATTCTCATCAAACCAACAACCAAAACGCAGCAATATGAATTTTGAGAAGCAGGAAACAAGATTAGAACTAGGAATTTCAGCTTCTTTCCGCTTGAGAAACACCACAATCTCCTTCTTTAAAGTCTCCTTCAAGATGTTTTGCAAGTATAGCTTAGGGAGATCAAAAACCGGATGAGAGCTTGAGAGGAGAAGGTGAGTTGTTGTTCTCCAAAAACAGAATGCAGAAAACAAAAACAGTGTTGGAGAAAAATTAGATTGGAGAAGAAAAATGCATGGGCTTAAGAATGCAAAAAAAATATTTCCGTTGGAAGGAGAGAGAAGAAAACAGCCCACATTTATCCTTTAGTGATTGTAGGCTTATTGCTTTAAGCCAACATAAAGGGGACAAAGACAAGTGGATTAAGAATAAAAAAAGATTAGTTGAAGCATGCCTCAATATTTTACATAGTGGCCATCATAGCAAATTTGGCTTTCAAGAAGAAACGGTAGGCTGCAAGAAATCAAAACACAAGCCAAGAATTCATGGGATTAAACAAAACCCAAGTTACAAAGAGAAAGAATGATGGCTCTTGATTTGGATTGATGTGGCTCATGCAACCTTTTGGAAAATACATGGGTATTAACCAATAGGTTATATGTTGCCATATACCGAAATAGAGGAACAATTAATGACCATGTAGAGATCTATCATAGGCATGAGATTGTGTTAAGCTAAAACAACTTTTAACCTTATATATGATAAGTATTAAACTTTGAGTTAAGCTTCAAACTCAAATCAATAGATTGAGTGAGCTACACTCTCAATTCAAATTACTTAACATGAATAAGTTGAAAGAGATTTTCGCTTAAACAACCAAACACGATAAATATGAAAGAGAAAAAGGTTTTCTTAACTAGAAAACCAAAAGGAAAAACTCGAGTAAAAAACCTTGGCAAATATGCACATGCTTACATAATAGTCCTAGAAAAGAAAACAATAAAAATTCCAGTGAGATCCATCTTTTCTCTGGACTTTAATTTAGACTCAATCCTCAAATGAGATAATGTAACCTGTTAACACACTAAACAAGAGGATTAGTCTATAACAACTAAATTAATTATTGTCATCAAAATCAAAGGGTTCAACAATCTCTCCCTTTTTGATGATGACAATTAATTTAGAAGGCTAAGGCAATTTAAAAGGATAATGTTGTGATAACTCTCCCTTAGCAGGAGACAAAATTAACAAAACAAGATAGAGGGATTTTTAATAGACTAAGCATGAGTAAAGCTCCCCATCAATCAATGCAATCTATTTTATAAACAACTGAAGAGATAATGCTGAGAACATAGCATGTAAATACTGATCTATGGAGATAATGCAGAACATATAAAATGTAGTGCAGAAAATGTAAATTATCCATACAAGCATAGCATAGTAAAATATAATGCAGAAATTATAATCTATCCATAAAAAGCATAGCAGCAAACTACATTTCTCCCTCTTTGGCATCATCAAAAAGATGGCCGAAAGGAAGAAAATAGAAAATAAATTCTGAAAAATATAAGATATTCAATACAACAGTAAGTTAAACAAACCCACCTCAACCAATATCATTTCTTGCTGGAAAACAGATGGCCCATAATATAATCAATTTTGAGATCAAGGATCTCAAGAGTGGTTCCATTATGGCAAACCAAGTCAGTGAGTTGAGAGGTTACACGCGTAAGTCTCTCAATCTGAGCCTGTAAGGAGAGAATTTTAAGATCTTGCTCCTGGATATAGTGACCCAGCTCCTGAAAGGCATCCTCAATGAATTGGGCAAATCTTGGAGTGAATGTAGATGCCGGATCAGATGTGAAAGTGGATGGTTGAGAGGAGTAAGAGGGTTTAGGCTGGCGAAGCTTAAGGCTATCCATTGAGAGAGAATAATATCTAGCACCAGGTATTTCATAGGAAAGATCAATCCCATAGTTGGTGCTTAGGTAATAACAGATGATATTACCATAATGCAAGCTCCTATAAGAGAGAAGTTTCCTAAGAATATTATGGCAACCATCAAGCTCATGAAAGATAATGCCAACAGAATCAAGAACCCTACCCTTCAACAGATAGTAGACAGCAGATTGATGGATATTAGTCCAATCACTCTTGTGTCCACAAATTTGGATCAGGCATTCTTGTAGAATTCTGCCTAGGGTTTTGGCATGATCACTGCAGGCAGATAGTTTCTTAACTTTGCCAGCTAAATGCCTCTTTACACCAGGAGAGTTGAAGAAAAGATCAAAGCCAAGAGTTGATTCAATATCAGAAAAAGAACTGGATTCAACTTGAAGATCAATGACAGTGATAAGATCAGTAGGAGTGCTGAAACCAAAGAATGAGGTGAGATCATCACCAGTGATGGTGATGGACTTCCCTTGAATAGAGGTTTCCAGAGTTCTATTTTCACAATCAATCTTCATGTTGGCAAAGAAAATTTGAACAATGAGAGGATAAATAGTGATATTACAAGAAAGCCATTTATTCCAGCCTTGCCTCTCAATAATTTCTCTGATAAAAGGATCAACCTTTTTCAAAATGACGGGCTTGACATTCAAGATAGGAATTTCTTCAACCAAATTAAAATAACTCCGGGCATTGGCATTTTGAAGAAGAGAGGAAATGGAAGAAGGTTTTGCTGGTCCCTTCTTCTTTCTGTCCTTCATTTTAGGGGATAGAGGAGCAGATGAAGAGGGTGAGGGTTCAGCAGAAACAAAGGGTGAAGAATTAGATGAAGGTAAGGGAGAGGCAGTCTTTTGCTTGCCTCTCTTCACCTTCGGTGAGGAGAAAGGAGCAGAACCAGAAAGGAGAGAGGGGCGAAAAGAATCAGGAGACTCCTCTTCACTAATCTCAACAGTAGGGGGCGGAGCCGAAGGTTTGGGTTTTCTTCCAGTAAGGACAGTCTTTCCAAACCTAGGCCTTAGCCTTTGTTTTCTGTTGGAGGTGAAAGGAGGAGCAGATGCAGCAGAAAATTTACCTTACCTGTGCAAATTCTTTCCCTTTTTACTTGTAGAGGGAGCAGGTTCAGGCATTGGTGTCTTGGTAGCGGCTGACTTGGTGGTTCTTGTTGCTGGAGGCTCAACTTGAACCTTCTTCTCCTTTTTCTCTGCAGGTACAGATTTTTTCTTTTCAGCTTTGGTCGGAGGGATCTCCACCTTCACCTTTTTGGAGGAAGCCGTAGCAGCCGACTTCTTCTTCTTCTTCTTGGAGGAGGAGGAGGGAGAAGGACCTTTGTGTTCATTATCCTCCTTAGGTAGAAGGAAGCAGATAGGAGAGGGTTTCACGATAGCTAGGGCAAGCGCCTTGAGGCGACTGCCGGCAGATGAGTCTGAGTCTGTGGATTCAGGCGCTGAGGTCCAGTCTGCTTCAGAGGAAGAGGAGACGTAAGAGGAAGCAACTCTCTTCTTTGAGGGAGCCATGGAGAAGATGAAACAGAGGAGTTAGGGTTAGGTGAAGAGCGGAGGAGAGGAAGAGGAAGCGACACATACGAGAGAGAAAAAAAGAGAGTGAGAGAAATGAGAGAGAGAGAGGCCTAGGAAATGATAACCGCGCGTGAAGAGGCGCTGCCATGGCGCGAGTCCCAAATTTCGCGTGCGGTAGAGCTGTCGGGTTAACGGGTCTTACCTGTTGACCCAAAAGGAAACGGTCGGCCCGAAATTCAAATTGCGCGGGTTGACCTGGCCCGATGGGTTTGTCCCGTTGACTCTGTCAATGGGTCAAACAAGCAGAGTTGCTCCGTCGGACTCCAAATTCCTGAGAAGAATGATGGATTTTCAAAATTGGACAGGGTGATCTCTCCTGAGGTCGATTTTCAAAATCGGTCGAATTTCTCTGGAAAAATAAATCTGAGAGAAGTGAAAAACAGCTTGAACAGTTTAACAACAAAATCAAAGGATGAGACAACAATGAATTAGAGGGAAGAGAAAAATCCAGCAATAATGTGATTTTAGTGAAAGTAAGAAAACTTAACAATTCATGCAAATTAATATCATATAAAAATATCAATGCAATGGCTAATCATGGCAAAAGTTCTATAGACATGAACTATCTAGCATACCAATTTCTCTAATTATGAAGTTAAATCTATCCTCATGCAATGGTTTGGTAAAGATATCAGCAAGTTGTAAACTAGTAGGAACATATTCTAAAGAGATATCACCTTTTTCAACATGATCACGAATAAAATGATGTCGAATTTCTCTGTG
>KZ451899.1:1008036-1028278 GCA_002786265.1 Apostasia shenzhenica | reverse complement strand
CAAGTAGATCATCATCCTTCTCTTCCAGAAATTATAATGTTGACCTTTGAAGAGAGGTGGACGATTTGCCGATAGCCCCTCACATATTGCGTCATCCGGAATATGAGTGGGAAGAGCCATAGATCGACTCTAGGCGATTAGTCCTGTAAGCACTTAGCACACAATTAAAGAGACCCGCTCTGATAACACTAGTTGGCCCAAGGGCTTCCCAAGAGGGGGGTGAATTGGGAATAATAAAATTTATGAATTTAAATTTAGGCAATAAACTAATAGATAATTCAAACGATACAAAGAGGTTGATTTGGTAAATCAGACAGCAGAAGAAATAGAATAGAGAGTATCACCAGAAAGTAAGGTCAGTTTGCAAAATAGGACTCAGTGCAGAAATGAGGTCAATTTGCGAAATAGGACCGAGTGCAGAAATGAGGTCAATTTAAGAAATAGGACACAGTGCAGAAATAACGTATTCAACAAATAAAAAGGGCAAGCAGCAGAAATATATCATACAATAGGCACAAAAGATTTATAGTGGTTCGGCCTTCTGCCTAGTCCACTCCCCACGCACCTCGAATGGGAATTTCACTAAAAACCTTGGCTTTTTACGGGAACAAAAGTCGAACAAACCCAATACAACCCTATGGCTTTTTCAAAGAACCAAAGCCAAGCAAACCTTCAATCCTACAACTTTTTGCAGGAACCAAAGCTGAGCAAACCTACAAACCTCCACTAGGGAGAGAGAAAGGAAGTAAAGGTTTTGCTAGACTAGCTAGCTTACAATACAATGCATATACAAGAATAAATATTACAATGAGGCACTCTATGCATATGCAAATAAGCCAAGGGTCTACTCAAATAATTCTGAAAAGCCAAATATAAAAACAGTGAGCAAGATGATTTAAGAAATATCACCCAATGTAAGCCTTCAACAGGAAGAACAAGAGGTAAAATAGAAGTTTGAAGAATCTTAAAGAGTAATAACTTCAGGAAGCAAGATTCTCATCAAACCAACAACCAAAACGCAGCAATATGAATTTTGAGAAGCAGGAAACAAGATTAGAACCAGGAATTTCAGCTTCTTTCCGCTTGAGAAACACCACAATCTCCTTCTTTAAAGTCTCCTTCAAGATGTTTTGCAAGTATGGCTTAGGGAGATCAAAAACCGGATGAGAGCTTGAGAGGAGAAGGTAAGTTGTTGTTCTCCAAAAACAGAATGCAGAAAACAAAAACAGTGTTGGAGAAAAATCAGATTGGAGAAGAAAAATGCATGGGCTTAAGAATGCAAAAAAAATATTTTCGTTGGAAGGAGAGAGAAGAAAACAACCCACATTTGTCCTTTAGTGATTGTAGGCTTATTGCTTTAAGCCAACATGAAGGGGACAAAGATAAGTGGATTAAGAATAAAAAAAGATTAGTTGAAGCATGTCTCAATATTTTACATGGTGGTCATCATAGCAAATTAGGCTTTCAAGAAGAAACGGTAGGCTGCAAGAAATCAAAACACAAGCCAAGAATTCATGGGATTAAACAAAACCCAAGTTACAAAGAGAAAGAATGATGGCTCTTGATTTGGATTGATGTGGCTCATGCAACCTTTTGGAAAATACATGGGTATTAACCAATAGGTTATATGTTGCCATATACCAAAATAGAGGAACAATTAATGACCATGTAGAGATCTATCATAGACATGAGATTGTGTTAAGCTAAAACAACTTTTAACCTAATATATGATAAGTATTAAACTTTGAGTTAAGCTTCAAACTCAAATCAATAGATTGAGTGAGCTACACTCTCAATTCAAATTACTTAACATGAATAAGTTGAAAGAGATTTTCGCTTAAACAACTAAACACGATAAATACGAAAGAGAAAAAGGTTTTCTTAACTAGAAAACAAAAAGGAAAAACTCGAGTAAAAATCTTGGCAAATATGCACATGCTTACATAATAGTCCTAGAAAAGAAAACAATAAAAATTCCAGTGAGATTCATCTTTTCTCTGGACTTTAATTTGGACTCAATCCTCAAATGAGATAATGTAACCTGTTAACACACTAAATAAGAGAATTAGTCTATAACAACTAAATTAATTATTGTCATCAAAATCAAAGGGTTCAACAGAGCTCGCCAAGGCCAGAGAGGTTTTGTCGGGGGCGAGGGAAGCGGCCTTCGAAGCTCGTCATCGGAAGGAGTTGCTGAAGTCTGAGGTTCCCTCCTTACGAGCTCTGGTAGAGAACAGCTCTGGATGGCGGGGACGACGTATGGAGAATCTAGAGGAAGCGGTGAGAAGGGCGGTGAAGATTGTCAGTGCCTCGCTGATGGGCCATTAGGCTACTTTTGATGTCCTCCTGCGGACGTTAGTTGATGAAAACATCTTAGATCAGGAGAGCATTAGAAGCCCTGCGATTCTTCCCTTTTGTGGTCCTAAGGGACCAGACAGGTTCTTTGACATTGGTAGCCAGTGTCTGGAGGAGATTTCTCCACAAAAATCCTATACTGGCTAGGGGTATCATCTATCTTCCCCTCTCAGGAGTCCTGAAGAGGGCCAAACTTCTCCTCTTGAGGCCAGATGGCTAGGCCGGAGGGTTCCCCCTGAAGCCCAGTAGCAAGATCAACTAGGGAGCCAGAAGTGACTTGCCTCCGCCCTCAGCCAGTTCCTCAGCCTAATCATTAACACTTTATGTTTGAAGGAATTATTGTCGAGGTGGGATGAGGTTTGGCGATTCCCAGGGTGGTCTGCTGCCTGTGGTCAGAAGAGTAATAGATTGGTCTCAAAGAGGGAGGTTCCCCTAATATTGAGTTCAAAGTTATTACACTCGGTGTCTAAGTTCTGAAGCCTTGTATTTTCTTTATCTTTCCTGTACTCGTGAGAGAAACATGTAACAACAGAGAAAATGAAATTGTAATAAGTTTTATCATTAATGAAATTATACTTTTCTTTCAAAAACTTGTCTTGGATGAATTTTATTTGTATGTCTTTTCCTTCATATTTGAAATAGGTACCACGAGATTAGGAAAGAGAGAACAAAAATTCATAAGTGTGAAAGTAAATCAAATGGCAAGTTCTAAGTAAAGAAGGGTAAAGTTATTATCCTCGTGCACGATTATGAAGCATCAGACGATAGTGATAAAAATAACCACCATCAGACGATAGTAAGCTATCGTGGACGACATACGACAAAACGCTGCTTTGAGTTCTGAGTTTGTCAAAAGGTATGAGCAGACCGATTGCGCTCGCACATCGATCGAAGAGATCAGACGGCTAGAAGATGAAAGGGCACAGCTGTTTCCCTATAAAGAGTTCCTTCAAGGGGGGAAGTTGGCGTGCCCGTCCGTCTTCAAACTCTAAGAGAGAGAAAGAAAAGACATCACCCCGTCCCTTGAGAGATCAAGCCATGGGAGGAAAAGAGATTGAGTGGGCCGAGCTGGCCAACTAGTTCTACAAGGATACTAGTTACCAGGAGAGTCTTCTGATGGAGCACAAAGTGCTCAATACGACCAGGGGATTTAGAGGAAACCCCAACCTGATGGTTATCCCCCTGCTGCTGACCTCCGACCGAATCATCCTCCTGACGGGGCTATATGTGTGTACCGGGCACATGTGGAATACGGACTAATGTTGCCGCTACAACTAGAGTTTAAGGAGATCCTGAACTCCTCCAGCTCATCCCGGCGCAACTCTCCCCCAACGCCGTTGCCTATGTGTATTCCCTTTTGAAGATGCTACGAGCTCAAGGGATACCATGGACTCTGACATTGTTCAGGAGTATGTTCAGTTGGATGGTGGTGCCAGGGTATGGGGGGTGCCTGGCCTTGCGCTCGAAGACGAGGAAGGCCACGTTCTCAGGAGCGAGTAGCTCTCATTCGGACTGGAGGGACTACTATTTCTTCATCGAAGGGACTTGGGAATCCCCTTGACGCCTGGAGTGTGCCCTCCTAAGTTCATTGGCGATGCCAAGTGGGTGGCAAGGCAAGCTACCCAGAAAGCTCTAGAGAGGTTGAAGGGGTAGAGCTGGCCACTGAAGAACTTCCTCAGGCATATGAGGAACAATGTATCCCTACATGTCAAGGCATTGGGATACAGTGTCCTTAAGGAAGTCACCCCCCCTATGGCACGGTCTTGATGAAGAGGACTAGGAGGGGGCAACCCCCTGCCGCCCAACTCAGTAAAGAGGTTACTGAGATGGAGGAGAAAGAGGAGGTAAGGGTTCCAAAGCCGATCTACGGTGGAACTGCCGTCGATGTGGTATCCTCCTCTAAGAATGTTACAGACGACAGAAAAACCTTAGTTGAGCTGGGGTATATGGGAAAGGGAAAGGGACCTATGCCAGCTGCCAAGCCCCAAGCAATCCTTAAAGATGCTACAGGGATTGTAATAGTGGAAAAGGAGGAAGGGAATAAGGTCGACAGAGGCCAAGAAAAGGAGAGGGTAGAGGGACCTTGTCTGGCGCTGGTCCCCAGGGAGGTTTACGGAGAAAAAAGGGGTCCTTCCGGAAACACAAGCCCCGAGCCCCCACAAAAGAAAGCGAGGAGTGTGGAGGAGAAAGTTTTTGCTGTCGGGGAGAACATGACTGGCAACGGAGTATAGAGCCCCCCTACAGCACTAACTTCGTCGGAATTTTTGGGGACAAAGGTACAAGGATGGCAGTGAGGACGAAAAGAGATGACAAAAGACTGACTGTCGTCACCGTGCCATCCGAGAACAAAGGTCTAGTCTATCGGGGAGAAGTAGGCTTGACCCTAAGGAGCGGCCTAGTGTCAAGAGATTTGGAGGAGAAAATAGAGAAGACCTCCACACCAGAGTTATACTCAGGGTTCGCCAATAGGATAGCCACGGTAAGGATCATCTCTCAGGTTTCCTTTCCAGCTTTATTCTTGTAAACTCACTCATTTTTGCTGCAGATTCTTGCTTGCTTACTGTTGGCCTTAAATAGGGCTTTGAGGGTCGAGGAGCAGGTGTTGAAGCAAGGATCTCAGCTTCATCAAAGGGATGAAGAGATCAAGGCCTTGAAGGTCCAGCTTGTAGTGAAGTCTTCTCAGCTTGATGCTGCCCAGGAGGAAAAGGTCAAGCTGCAGGAGGAGAAAGCTAAACTATAGGAGGAACTTACAGTGCGCCAGTCTACCATGGGCACAATGGAGGCTGACAACAAAGCCCTGCAGAAGAAGCTCGCCGAGGTCCCCGAACATCGAGAAGTCGTTGTCGCAAACAAGTCTACAGCTGTCGTGGAGGCCTACAAGACAAGTTTACCATGCAAGAAACTAAGGTTAGAAGGGATCAAGGGATCATGGGAGGGATTGACTTCCACTTTGATCCAAGAGGGTAAGGTCACTACCACCGAACTTGGGGAAGTGGATCCTTTTCCTTGCATAGCCGCTGATCCTTCTTACAGGGAGGAGGGTTTTGACTTACCTGACAACCTCATCCATCATGTATTCAGTCTTTTGGATGGGATCAGTAGAGGGTAACGTGTTCCCCTTGTAAGATGAGTGAATTGTAATCCCAATTTTTAAAATTTTTGAAAATTGATAAAAAGTTCATTTTGCCTTTCATACCTGTTTTATTCTGATGTATGAAACACCTTTACATGAAACATAGGCTATTCTGACTGTAATTCTGAGAACCCCTTAGTAGGATAATAAGGAACTTTGAATCATGTAGAATACCCCGAGTTTGACTTCTGAAACTTTACAGACCCATATAAAGAGGGTGTAATAACAGTAGGAGGGATCCCGCCCAAGAGGAGTTTATCTGACCCAATGCCAAAAGGATGTGAAACATTGTGTCCGATGTTTGCTCCTGAGGCAAGGGCTGACCTCGGGGATATCCGAATTTGGGTTAAAGAATACTCCTTTGCATACCTGTATAGGAAAGAAGTAACAATAATAGTAGAAATCCTGCCTAAGAGGAGTTATCTGACCCAATGTTTGCACTTTAGGCAAGGGCTGACCCCCTGGAATGGCAGATCCTAGTGGGAAGCGAAGACACTCTACTTAGGGGGGACCTGCACTATAAGTAGATAACAGGGACTGCCCTAAGGTTACAAGCAAGCCTTCAGACCTTCTGCTAGTCAGATGGGTTTATGGGGTCTTATATGTAAGTAGGAAACCCCGTTTGCCAGGCGTAACTAGGTTCGGTGACCTATTTCTATCACAATAAAATAAAATCAGCTCCAAATGTGGAGAGTCTTCAAATCTTCCGGATATGCTCTGAATTAAATCAAATCAAATTTAAATAAAGCTAATATGGAAATCTCTAATAGCTCTAATTAATTTGAATTTGAATTTTGATTCAGCACATGACATCATCCTAGCCATCCAATTCGATGCTGATCTGTGTCCCCACCAATTCTCCCCATATGGGAGAAACTCGACCCCATCGAGTATGGGTCATGCGACTCATGTGTCTTCGAGTAGGTCAAATCAACTGTAACCTTTGAGCCTCCTGAAAAGGTAAAATTCTCCACCGAATTAAATATCACTGATAATTGAATTCTATTAATATTACTTATTTAACAAGTTTATTCAATTAGCTCTAAAATTATTGAGATGGATTTTAGTTGTGGTCTGTAATGAGATCACAGGATGTTACAATATGATATCAGAGACGACCTCCCATAATACAATGTGGTTCGAGGACGAACTAGGCGGAAGATAGTGGACATGTGATGCCAGTGGCCGAAGATGGCAGAGAGTGATCGCCGGGTGATGTCCTAAGAGAAAGGAATCACTGAGGTAAAGTGCGGCTCCTGGCAGGCTTCTCGGCTAAATAATGAGTAGTGAGAGGGACACAAGAATGAATCATCCCACATCAAAAAGGGGGGGAGATCTTGAGTTGTATAAGTAGATAATGTGATCTTAAATAATAGAGGCACCTTTTGGGGTAAAACTGTGAGGCTAATAATGGAAAACTTTATAGTTGAGTATGATTGAGCTGGAGTAGCACTAGGATGGGAGCAAAGTTCGAAGGCCCAACCCCAAAGCCTGAACCCCAAAACCTAAAGACTGTGCTTGGATTTTGAAACTCAAATCCCAAAGCATCAAACTTGTTACCTCATGATCTGCAAAGCAGTATCTGGAGCGTACAAGTGGAGAGCAGCCTAGTGATCAGTCGAACGTTCAGGATGAAAGGCAGATAATCTCCCCGAAGGCAAAAAAACATCAAGTCGAAGAACCGAGTTGAACATCCATACCGCTGCGGACCGCTCGATAGAACGTGGAATGCCCCAACTTGCTCGTCATTAAAAGAAGTATGGTCTATAGCAAGCATCGTACAACCGTACTAGCATAATTGACGGTCTACAGGATAGGGGGACAGTTTGACCTTTGCACTTTGTGCTTTGGGCTATAAGATTCTAGATTCAGGCTTCAGGTTTTGGGCTTTGGGCTTTGGGCATTATGCTTTGGGTCTGGGCCTTCAATGTTTTGGCTTAGAGCTTTGAATGTTGAGTTTGGGCATTCAGGCTTTAAGATTTAAGCATCAGGCTTTAGGGTTTAGGCGTTGGCCTTCAAACTTTAGGCTTTGGATTCTAGGCTTTGGGCATGGACCATCGAGCCTTGGTATTGTAATTTTGGTCTCCGGGCTTTAGGTTTCAGGCATCAAGCTTGGGCCTTCAGATTGTAGGCTTGGGCCTTCGGTCATCGAGATTAGTTCTTGGCACTTCAAGTTTTAAGCTTCTGGCATGAGACTTTGGTCTTTAGGCATGACCCTTCAGGCCTAGGCTTTTACAATTTTGTGCTACAGGCATGGGCTTTTGCGATTTCGGCTTCAAATTTTGAGCTTTGGCATTTAGGCATTGGCCTTAGAGTTTGAAGCTTTGGCATTTGAGCTTCGGGCTCTGGGCATAGTCTTTCAGTATTTGGAGTTCAGGCTTCGAGGTTCAGCCTTCGAACTTTAGGCTTTAGGATTCAAGCTTAGGCCTTCGGTCATTAGGTTTCGGTCTTTAGGCTTGGGCTTTTAGGCTTCACGCTTTGGGCTTGGAACTTCAGTTTTGGGGGTTAAAGTTTTGATTGTAGTCTTCCGGGCTAGGTATTGGGTCTTTGACCCACTGAACTTGAGCTTTTGACCTTCGAGCTTCTGGCTTCGGGCTTAAGCATTCATATTTAGACATGAGCCTTCGAGTTTAGGCTTTCTGGCTTAGAGCTCAAGCCTTCGAGGTTTTGGCTTCAAGTTTAAAGTTTTGGCCATCTGGATTAGAGCTCAGGCGTATAAGGTTTTGGCTTCAAGGTTAGGTCTTTAGGTTTTTGGCTTTGTGCTTTAGCTTTCAGGTTGGCCTTGGGTCTTTGGCCCTTGGGTTTCGAGTCAGGCTTAAGAATTTAGGTTTCTAGCTTCGGCCATCGGTGTTCGGCCTTCAAGCTTCAAGTTTCCAGAAATGGTCTTCGGGATTCGGTCTTCTAGTTTGCACATAGAAGGTTCAAGAATTAGGCTTAGGCCATCAGGATTCGTGCTTCATGCAAGGCTTCAAGAATTAGGTTTGGGAATTTCGACTTTAGGCTTCATGCTTTGTGTTTTAGTCTTGGAACTTCGGCCTTTGACATTGAAGCTTCAGGATTTGGGCCTCGGGCTCTGGGCTTAGCCCTTTAGTATTTGGGGTTTAGGCCTTGGGCTTGGGCCTTCCAACTTCAAGCTTCAAGATTCAAGCTTAGGCCATCGATGATCAGGCTTCGGTCTTCGGGCTTGGGCTTTCAACTTTCAGGCTTTAGGCCTTTAGGCTTTAGGCCTTCGAACTTCTGGATACGGGCATGGTCCTTCGGGCTTAAGGATTTGGGCTTCTATCTTTAGCCATCGGCCTTCGATCTTCAAGCGTTAAGCTTAAGGCTACGGTCTTCAAGCTTCGGTCTTCAAGCGTGCATATCAAGGTTTCAAGCTTCAGGCTTGGGCCATCAGGATTCGAATTTCAGGAACTGGCTTTTAGGCCTTAGGCTTTAAATGTTAGGCTTGGGCTTTTGAGCATTAGGCTCCATGCTTTTTATTTCAGGCTTTGGCTTGGCCCTTCAGACTTTTGACTTCTGGTTTAAGAATTTATGCAACTAGCTTCGATTATGTGCCTTCAACCTTCGAGATTCAGGCATTAAGCTATGGTCTTTGGGTGTTGATTTTCAAGCTTGCATATAGTGGGTTCAAGCTTCAGGTTTAGGCCATCAGGATTCGAGGTTCAGGCATGGGCATTTTCGCTTTAGGCTTGGGCATTTGGGCTTTATGCTCCAGGCTTTGGGCACACATCAGAATTTTCAAGCTTGCAAATTTTGGGGCTTGAGGCTTTGGCCTTTGGGCTTAGTCCTTTAGACTTTGGGATTCAAACTTGGTTCTATAGGCTTCGAAATTCGAGTTTTGAGATTTAGGAATGCGGCTCCCCTCCTCCGGAGGAAATTTTGGTCTCTAGAGAGGATGGCATTTTATAATGACATGCCTGAAGACGTGGTTGATGTGGTTGACAAAGTCCCGCTCATAAGGCGGTCGAAGGAGGAGCTTGTCGTCTGTCGGAGGCCCGCAGTCCCGGAGGTGGCCTCAAAAAGGCCGTGAATCACCTTCTTCGGTTCGGAGAGAGCCCCCGCCGAACAAGGGAGTTCATGAGGTTCGGTAATAGCGGCTCTACGGCCAACTGCAGGGCCTAGTGCTAGTGTTCAGATTATGGGCACCAGTGTTATGGGGAATAAAGGGGTCCAATCTTTGATTATGGGCTCTTCCTCCCTTTCCAGCCGGAGTTTGTGAATGTGTTCAACTACTTCTGTATCGTCCCGATGCAGCTCCCGCCGAATGCCCTGATGATGATTTATTGTCTCATCAAGGAGTTGCGGCGACGAGGGGTTCCTTGGGATATTGAGATCTTCAAGGGAGTTTTTCACTGGGAGGCCAACCCCCGTCTTCATGGTTGCTTTGTTCTAAAGGGGAGGCATTGTCCGATTTTCAAGGTCAAGGATACCGGCTTCGCCGATTGGTACAAGTGGTTCTTCTTCGTTGCTGCTGGCAAAGTTAGGTATAATGTCCCCAGGAAGGTTGGTGAGGCTAGGTTTCTGGGCGACAGTGTTGGCTTCGAAAACCCCTACTTCCGGGTCATGGACGAGATCTGGAGGCACGTCCACATTGCAGAGGATTATTTGCGGGAATTGGAGAACGATGTGCGGGGTTGTACTGGTAAGTGGAATTAACTTTACCCCTGTTTTCGAGCTTGGACTGACGCCTTTTTGCAGGGCGCTTGGATCTCTAGTTGGAGTGGTTTCGCCTCCATCAAATCGGGCACAAGAGGGTTCCCCACGAGCGAGGCGGCCCTTCGGCATGCCCAGGTCAGAGGAGGATGGCTGCTGAAGGTGTTTCTTCAGGGACGGGCAGCGAAGATGACCTAGCATATATAGATGATGTCCAGATTGCGACAGTGCCGAAGAACATGGTAATGATGCTTCGACTGAGGCCGACGCCCAAATGGAGATGACTTCTGCTGAAGGAAGTGCAGAGAGGGTCAGTGAGTATCGAAGAGCTGAGGCAAGATGGCCGAGCATGGTGGCCGCGCTCAGTTCTCGATGTGTTGATGTCGTGAGGGTGGTAAGTTCCTTCGACTCTCTCACTTTGACTTCTCTTTATTTTTTAACATCCCTCACCGTGTTTTTGCCTCAGCTTGGCCGAGAAGCAATGGTGCAGGAGGTGCGAGCGAAGGTGGCAAAGCTTAAGCTCGGTGAGTTTGACAGTCGCTGTCGCCTCACCGAAAGATGGCTTTGGTCTACGATGAGGGGGCTCGAAGAGTCTGGCTGCCGAGAAGCCGAGTTGTAGTGCTTGCTTGAAGAATCTTTGACCAAAATCGCGAGGGCATTCACAAAGAGGTGATCGCCGAATTTTGGAGATCACTGGAGTTCAAAGCCATCATCAAGGAGGCGTTGGAGAGTTCAGTCAACCTGCTCAGTTCTGTGCTTCTCGATGGGGGGATGGTGAGGCACGAAGACCTCGAAGGGTTGGACACGACAGAGTGTATTACATATCGGCGGAAAGGCTCGATCGGCAGTTCACCTTCATGTCCACCATGAAGGTGGTTGTCCCCCCAATGCAGCTGAGTTGGCAAGGATGGCGGAAGCTACTGAGCAGGGTTCGCAGATGGAGTCAGAGGAGGGTGTAGGGGAGGCACTTGCTATGTCACCCCATCGATAACGGGATCCTCTAGAAGCAGTTCCTCGAACTCCTGATGCCGACATCGAAATAGAGACAGCCTCTGAAGCTTCGAGAGGGGATTATTTGTAGATTGTAATCCGAGTTTGTAATGGTTTTTGTGACGGCAGAATCCATACACACCATACCATTCTTCAATGACCGCAGCCCACTTTCGAAGCACGCTGCAGTTGGAGAAATGGGAGACCTCTCCTCTCGGAGATCATCCCAATGCCATCTCTCAATTTCGATGCAACGACACTCACCGATGCTCTTCGGGTCAGCGCATTGCCATCGCTGGACCCGCCCCACAGCAGTTTTGCAATTTTCTCAAGCAATTGCTTGGAGACGCAAGACTCCAGCGGAAACCTCGCTTTTGTTCTGGGGTACCATCAAATACCCCGGAGCACAACCAACAGGATGCAATCCTTGGAGTTCTCGTGGCCCCAAAAAGCTTACATAGCCATGAGAGCTCTAGGGGAATCCAAACGCCTGCGAGATGGCGGAATCCCCAAACACCATTTCATTCTTCAATCAGTGCACCGCACTTTGGAAGCGCGCTGAGGTTTGGGGGCCGGGATACCTCTCCTCCCGGAGATCATCCCAACTCCAATCTCTCATTCCATTGCTATGGCGCTCACCGATGTTCTTCGGGATGGTGCATTGCCATCGCACGACCCGCCCCACAGCATTTTTGCAATTTTGTCGAGCGGTTGCTTGGAGGCGCAAGAGTCTCACAAGAACCTCACCTTTTTTGGGGGGTACCATCAAATACCCAACATCACAACCCGCGGGATGCAATACCAGTAGCACCGGCAGCCCAAAAAAGCTTACGCAGCTGCAAGATCTCCCGGGGAATCCAAGAACTTAGAAGGATTGAGCACGTCGAGGAAATTTGGGAAATCATTCTGACAACACCGTAATTTTCTTCAGTCAGCGCACTGCACTTTTGAAGCACGCTATGATAGGGAGGCTAGGAGACCTCTCCTCCCGAAGATCATCCCAATGCCAATCTCTCGATTCGATGCTACGACACTCACCGATGTTCTTCGGGACAGCAAAATGCCATCGCAGGACGTGCCCCACAGCATTTCTGCAATTTTCTCGAGCAGTTGCTTGGAGACACAAGACACCCACGGAAACCTCTTATTTGTTCAGGGGTACCATCAAATACCCCATAGCACAATCGGCGGGATGCAATCCTGGGAGTTCTAGAGAAATCTAAACGCCTATGAGACGGCAGAATCCCCACACACAATACCATTCTTCAATAAGCTCATCTTAGGACACCTGCATTATCTTTTAACAGATGTGCGGCCCCAGCCAAACTCCTTACCAGACAATGTCTTCTGCCTGGATCGTCCCGCTGGTGCAGGCTTTGGATCCAAAAGGAGGGGCCAATCCCCGCCTCCGTCTCACGGAACAAGTAAAATATTATTAAAAGTAGTGGTATTTCACTTCCGCCAGCAGGACTGACAGTCAAGCTCAACAGGGTCTTCTTTCCCCGCTGATTCTGCCAAGCTCATTCCCTTGGCTGTGGTTTCGCTGGATAGTAGACAGGGACAGTGGGAATCTCGTTAATCCATTCATGTGCGTCACTAGTTAGATGATGAGGCATTTGGCTACCTTAAGAGAATCATAGTTACTCCCTCCTTTTACCCGCGCTTGGTTGAATTTCTTCACTTTGACATTCAGAGCACTGGGCAGAAATCACATTGCGTGAGCATCCGCTGCGACCATCGCAATGCTTTGTTTTAATTAAACAGTCGGATTCCCCTTGTCCGTACCAGTTTTGTGGTCGGTTGTTCGATGCTCGGGAAAGTCCCCTGAGGGGAACGTTCCCAGTCCATCCCCTAGCCGGCACGCGGTGACCCGCTCTCGCCACGACAACAGCTCAACCAGTTCACTGACAGTCGATGGGTTTGGAACTAGGACCCCCGTGCCAAACCCTCAGAGCCAATCCTTTTCCCAAAGTTACGGATCCATTTTGCGGACTTCCCTTGCCTACATTGCTCCATCGACCAGAGGCTGTTAACATTGGAGACCTGATGCGGTTATGAGTACGTTCAGGTGAGCGCAGCACTCGGCCATCTAGATTTTTATGGGCCGTCGGGGGAGCAGTGGACGCCGCTTAATGTGCGATGCTCTCCAGCCGCTGGACCCTACCTCTGGCTGAGCTGTTTCCAGGGCTGGCAAGCTGTTAAGTGTTCCAACGGAAGAATAGAACTCGGAGGGATTGAGCACATCGAGTACATTTGGGAATTCGTTCTGACAACACCATGACCTTCTTCAATCAGCACACCACACTTTCAAAGCGCGCTAAGGTTGGGGGGCGGGCGACCTCTCCTCTCGAAGATCATACCAATGCCATTCTCTCATTCCGACATTACGATACTCACTGACGTTCCTCGGGATGGTGAAGTGCTATTACAAGAACTGTTCTGCAGCATTTTTGCAATGTTCTTGAGCGGTTGCTTAGAGACGCAAGAGTCTCGCAGGAACCTCGCATTTGTTCAGGGGTGCCATCAAATACCCCGCAGCACAACCCGCGGGATGCAGTCCTGAGGGTCCTGAAGGCCGAGAAAACCTTAGGCGACCAGAACAAGTCCTGCAGACTCCACCGCACACCGTGAGGGCGGTCCCCACACCCAAGTCCGTCTTTTGCTCAATTTTTTGAAGGGCCTCGAAGGCGCTGCGAGGGAACACTCGGGGGGCCTTCTCCCATGAGATGCAATCCTTGCGGTAGTTTGTGCTTGGTGTTTTGCAGTGCGCAACATTTTTGACCTGGATGCACGTTACCGCACTCTGTCGCGCGACGAGTTGCTTCCTTGGACCCCAATGGTCCAGTCGTTTGTATGGCAAAAAGAAACTTGGGAGGGACGAATCTACTGCGACTATGGGATGGATCTCAGTGGATCATGGCAGCAAGGCCACTCTGCCACTTACAATGCCCCATCGTGAATTTAAGTAGTATACAAAGGATTCAGCTCGCCGCCCTTTTGAAACTTCACATCAAGGGGTCTGCCACGGCCTTTATGCCCTGTGGAAGGAAGCAACCTCCGTCCGCCGCCCATGTGTGATTGGAGTCTCCTACTTCGGGACACTGGGCGAACGACGAGCACTGGCGCTGCATTTTCAGCATGGATTCTGACTTAGAGGCGTTCAGTCATAATCTCGCACATGGTAGCTTCGCGCCACTGGCTTTTTAACCAAGTGCGATGACCAATTGTGTGAATCAAAAGTTCCTCTTGTACTAAGTTGAATTACTGTCGCGGCATGATCATCAATAGGGTAAAACTAGCCTGTCTCACGACGGTCTAAACCCAGCTCACGTTCCCTATTCGTGGGTGAACAATCCAACACCTGGTGAATTCTGCTTCACAATGATAGGAAGAGCCAACATTGAAGGATCAAAATGCAACGTCGCTATGAACGCTTGGCTGCACAAGCCAGTTATCCCTGTGGTAACTTTTCTGACACACTAGCTTCAAATTTCGAAGTTCTAAAGGATCGATAGGTCACGCTTTCACGGTTCATATTCGTACTGGAAATCTGAATCATACAAGCTTTTACCTTTTTGTTCCGCACAAGATTTCTCTTCTCGTTGAGTTCAGCTTAGGACACCTGCATTATCTTTTAACAGATGTGCCGCCCCAGCCAAACTCCCCTCCTGACAATGTCTTCACCAGGATCTTCCCGCCAGGGCGGGACTTGGATCCAAAAGGAGGGGCCAGGCCCCACCTCCGTCTCACAGAATAAGTAAAATAATATTAAAAGTAGTGGTATTTCACTTCCGCTAGTAGGACCGGCTCCCACTTATCCTACACCTCTCAAGTCAATTCACAAAGTCATACTAGAGTCAAGCTCAACAGGGTCTTCTTTTTTCGCTAATTCTGCCAAGCCCGTTCCCTTGTCTGTGGTTTCGCTAGATAGTAGACAGCGACAGTGGGAATCTCGTTAATCCATTCATGCATGTCACTAATTAGATAACGAGGCATTTGGCTACCTTAAGAGAGTCATAGTTTCTCCCATTGTTTACCCGCACTTAGTTGCATTTCTTCACTTTGACATTCAGAGCACTGGGAAGAAATCACATTGTGTGAGCATCCGCTGGGACCATTGCAATGCTTTGTTTTAGTTAAACAATCAGATTCCCCTTGTCCGTACCAGTTCTGAGTCGGTTGTTTGACGCCCAGGGAAGTGCCCCGAGGGGAATGTTCCCAGTCCGTCCCCCAACCAGCACGCAGCAACCCGCTCTCACCATGACAGTAGCTCAAGCAGTTCACCGATAGTCGATGGGTTTGGAACTGGGACCCCCGTGCCCAACCCATAGAGCCAATCCTTTTCCCGAAGTTACGAATCCATTTTGCCGACTTCCCTTGCCTACATTGCTCCATCAACCAGAGACTGTTAACCTTGGAGACCTGATGCGGTTATGAGTACGACCAGGTGTGGGAGGCACCCGGCCATTTGGATTTTCACGGGCCGCCGGGTGCACAGCGGACGCTGCTCGACTTGCGTCGCTCTTTTAGCCGCTGGACCCTACCTCCAGCAGAGTCATTTCTAAGGCTAGCAGGCTGTTAAGTAGAAAAGATAACTCTTTCTGAGGCCCCCACCGGTGTCTCTGGACTGCCTCACATTGTCGTCCGCTGCCACATCCAAGCTCGGGAATTTTAACTTGGTTCCTTTTCGAAGCTCGCACACCATGCGGCGCTCTCATACGGGTCTCCCCCGTCTCTCAGGATCGACTAACCCATGTGCAAGTGCGTTCACATGGAACCTTTCCTCCCTTCGGCCTTCAAAGTTCTCATTTGAATATTTGCTACTACCACCAAGATCGACAATGGCGGCCGCTCTGCACTGGCTCGCGCCCGATTTTTGCGGTATTTGCCACGCCCTCGTACTCATCAGGACATGACGATAGCCCCGACGGTTGGGTATGGGTCGCACGCTTAAGCGTCATCCATTTTTGGGGCTAATTGATTCGGCAGGTGAGTTGTTACACACTCCTTAGCGGATTTCAACTTCCATGACCACCGTCCTGCTGTCTTAATCGACCAACACCCTTTGTGGTTTCTGGGTTAGTGCACAGTTGGGTGTTGCCCTCGAAGCCTCTAATCATTGGCTTTACCTGATAGAACATCGAATGGGCTCCAGCTATCCTGAGGGAAACTTTGGAGGGAACCAAGTACTAGATGGTTTGATTAGTCAATCGCCCCTATACCCAAGTTAGACAAACGATTTGCAAGTCAGTATCGCTGCGGGCCTCCACCAGAGTTTCCTCTGGCTTTGCCCCGCTCAGGCATAGTTCACCATCTTTTGGGTCCTGACAGACATGCTCCCACTCGAACACTTCACATAAGATCGGGGTTAGTCCGTGGTGCTCCCCGATTAGGGATCCCACGCATTCGATTCTTTGCTCCATCCGGGCTTTCGCACCCATCGGCTCACACACATGTCAGACTCCTTGGTCCGTGTTTCAAGACAGGACGAATGGGGAGCCTGCAGCCCGGTAAAGCGCATGCTCGCGGGAAAGCGCATGCTCCTGTACACCCGGCCGAGTCGGCGGTATGTCCTTGAGCATCAAAAGCTTAGGCACCGGCCGACGCCACAGCTGGCAACGACCAACGCCTCAAGCCGAGCGGCGGACCAGCCCATCGTCATTCTGTTTCAGGCTGAGGCGCATCGCTGACCCCCACCAGCTTCCCTCCAAACAATTTCAAGCACTCTTTGACTCTCTTTTCAAAGTCCTTTTCATCTTTTCCTCACGGTACTTGTTCGCTATAGGTCTCTCGTCAGTATTTAGCCTTGGACAGAACTTACCGCCTGATTTGGGATGCATTCCCAAACAACCCGACTTGGTGATACCACCTCGCATTGCAGCAGGGTGCAGGATGTACGGGGCTCTCACCCTCCCCGGTGCCCCTTTCCAGGGGACTTGGGTCCATTTCATCATTGAGGTCGCCTCTTTAGACTACAATTTAGGCTACCAGTTAGCCCGATTTTCACACGGAGCTCATCCCGGTTTGCTCACCATTACTAGGGGAATCCTCGTAAGTTTCTGCTTCTCCGCTTATTGATATGCTTAAACTCAGTGGGTGTCCCCGCCTGACCTGATGTCGCGACTATGAGGGCAGCGATGTCGCTTGGACAGCAATGCCCATGGCAAGGAGTTAGCTCGGTGATCTTTTGGTGGTACCCCCGAACAAATGCAAGGTTTTCGTGAGACTCTTGGGTCTCCAAGCAATCGCTCGAGAAAATTTGAAAAATACTGTTGGGCGGGTCCAGCGATGGCAATGTGCCGACCCGAAGAATGTCGGTGAGTGCCGTAGCGTCAGAATGAGAGATTGGTGTTGGGATGATCTCTGGGAGGAGAGGTCTCCCATCCCCCCAACCACAGTGCTCTTTGAAAGTGCGTTGCACTCATTGAAGCATGGTATGGTGTGTAGGGATTCCGCCATCTTGAAGGCATTTGGAGTCCCCAGGAGCTTTCGTGGCCGCGTAAGCCTTTTGGGTGCCCCGATACTCCCTGTATTGCATCCCGCCGGTTGTGCTGTGGGGTATTTGATGGTAGCCCCGAACAAATGCAAAGTTCCCGCTGGAGTCCTGCGTCTCCAAGCAACCGCTCGAGAAAATTGCGATAATGCAGTAGTGTAGGATCGAGAGATTGGCATTGGGATGATCTCTGGGATGAGAGGTCGGCCGGCCCCCCAACCTTAGTGCACTTCGAAAGTGCACTGCGCTGATTGAAGGACGTTATGGTGTTGTCAGAACAATTTCCTGAATGTCCTCGACGTGCTCAATCCCTCCGAGTGTTGTTCTTCCGTAGGAATGCTCGTTGCTTTCCTTGGAATGTTGTGTAGGGTTTCCACCATCTCACAGGCATTTGGACTCCTCGGGAGTTCTAGCGGCCGCGAAAGCTATTTGGGGCTGCTGGTACTCCCAGGACTGCATCCCGCGGGTTGTGCTGTGGGGTATTTGATGGTATCCCCGAACAAAGGCAAGGTTCCTGTGAGACTTGCATCTCCAAGGAACCGCTCAAGAAAACTGCAGAAATGCTATGGGGCAAGTCCTGCGATGGCATTTCGTTGTCCCGAAGAACGTCGGTGAGTGCCGTAGCATCAGATCGAGAGATTGGCATTGGGATAATCTCCGAGAGGAGAGGTCTCCCAGCCCCCCAACTGCAGCACGCTTCGAAAGTGTGGTGCGCTGACTGAAGAATGTTATGGTGTGTTGGGATTCCGCCGTCTCGCAGGCATTTGGATTCCCCTGGAGCTCTTGAGGATGCGTAAGCTTTTTGGGGCCACGGGAACTCCCAAGATTGCATCCCGCCGATTGTGATCTAGGTTATTGGTTGGTACCCCCAATTAAATGCGATGTTTCCACAAAACTCTTGCATCTCCAAGCAACTTGTCGAGAAAATTTTAAAAATGCTGTGGGGTGGGTCCAACGATGGCAATGCGCCTACTCGAAGAATGTTGGTGAGTGTCGTAGTTTCGGAATGAGAGATTGTCATTGAGATGATCTCTAGGAGGAGAGTTCTCCCATCCCCCCAACTGCAGCGCGCTTCGAAAGTGCGCTGCCCTCATTGAAGAATGGTATAGTGTGTGGGGATTCTGCCATCTCGAAGGCATTTGGATTCCCGGGGAGCTTCGGTGGCCGCATAAGCTTTTTGGGGCCTCCGGTACTCCCGGGATTGCATCCCGCCAGTTGTGCTGCGGAGTATTTGATGGTACCCCCGAACAAATGTGAGGTTTCCACGAGACTTGTGTCTCCAAGCAATTGCTCGAGAAAATTGCAGAAATGTTGTGGGGCAGGTCCCGAATAGCGTTTCGCCATCCCGAAGAATGTCAGTGAGGGCCGTAGCGTCGGAACAAGAGATTGGCGTTGGGATGATCTCCGAAAGGTGATGTCTCCTAGCCCCCCAACCTCAACGCGCTGATTGGAGAATGTTATGGTGTGTGGGCATTCCACCATCTCGCATGCGTTTGGATTCTCTTGGAGCTCTCACGGCTGCATAAGCTTTTTGGGGCCACAGGAACTCCTGGGATTGCATCACGCCGGTTGTGCTGTAGGGTATTTGATGGTACCCCCGAACAAATGCGAGGTTTCCATGGAACTCTTGCGTCTCCAAGCAACCGCTCGAGAAAATTTTAAAAATGCTGTGGGGCAAATCCAGCAATGGCAATGCGCCGTCCCGAAGAACGTCGGTGAGTGATGGTACCCCCAAATAAGTCCTTTTCATCTTTCCCTCATGGAACTTGTTCACTATCAGTCTCTTGCCAGTATTTAGCCTTGGACAGAAGTTACTGCCCGATTTGGGCTACATTCCCAAACAACCCGACTCGGCAATAGTGCCTCGCGTTGAAGCAGGGTGTGGGCAGTACGGGGCTCTCACGCTCCCCGACGCCCCTTTCTAAGGGACTTGGGCTCGTTTCGTCACTGAGGTTGCTTCTTCAAACTACAATTCAGGCTATCAGTTAGCCCAATTTTCATGCTGGGCACATCCCGGTTCGCTTGCCATTACTAGGGGAATCTTTGTAAGTTTTTTCTTCTCCACTTATTGATATGCTTAAACTCAGCGAGTGTCCCCACTTGACCTGATGTCGTGACTATGAGGGCTACGTCGTCGCCTGGATAGCAATGCCCGTGGCAATGAGTCAGCTCGGTGATCATTTGGTGGACATCTAAAGGCATCACAGACCTGTTATTTCCTCAAACTTCTGTGGCCTAAGCGGCCATAGTCCCTCTAAGAAGATGACCGCGAAAGTAGAACTTTGCGTAGCTAGTTAGCAGGCTGAGGTCTCGTTCATTAACAGAATTAACCAGACAAATAGCTCCACCAACTTAGAACGGGCATGCACCACCACCCATAGAATCAAGAAAGAGCTCTCAGTCTGTCAATCCTTACTATGTCTGGACCTAGTAAGATTCCCCGTGTTGAGTCAAATTAAGCCATAGGCTCCACTCTTGGTGGTGCCCTTCCGTCAATTCCTTTAAGTTTCAGCCTTGCGACCATACTCCCCCTAGTTGCACAAAAACTTTGAGAGCTCTCATTGCAGGTTTGACCAGCATTGACCAAGGCAGAGAGCTAGGGAATAAGGCGTAGCGAT
>KZ451899.1:947950-1007841 GCA_002786265.1 Apostasia shenzhenica | reverse complement strand
CCACTACCACAGCCTGCTTTATTTCCACCTGCCTTCTCTCCTTTCCTCGCAGGAAGAGACCCCATTTTTCTAGGCATTCAGGCCCCTCATCATGGGCCTGACCCCTTCTTTGGACCGATGGACGGCAATGCCCCTTTGGCCGACGCCATCCGGCTGGCCCCAATCCCAGAGGACTTCAAGCCGCCTAGGCTTGGGCCTACAAAGGCGCGACCGACCCCCGTGAGCACATTTAAGGGTTTGAGGCCACAGTCCGTTACCGCTAGCCGGACGAAGCCACTAAGTGCCACCTCCTAGCCAACACTTTGAAAGGGGCAGCATTTAGCTGGTTCATCAAGCTGCCTAGGGGTTACATTTCCTCCTATGAACACTTGAAATGAGAGCTGATCGCCCGTTTCATCGGTCGGACTCGAATGGTCATCTCCGACATGGTGCTCGCCAATATTAAGCAAGGCAAGAGGAAAGCCTCTGGGATTACACCAATTTCTTCTTCGCTGCTGTGGCAGAAGCTGAAGATGTCGACACTATGGTGCCATGCACAAATTTTGGAAGGGACTCAAGGTGGGAGATCTGTCTAAATCCCTGCAGGTGGCCAAGCCTTGGAGTTACCTAGAGCTGATGGCCAGAGCCAGCCAATTTATGCTCCTCGAGGATGCTGAGTCCTCTCCCCCCGATGTTTCTGGAGCCAAGCAGGAGAAGAGAAAAAGGAAACATCGGGGGTGATGAATCCCCGGTCACAAGGTTACATATAACCAAAAGTCGTGGTCGAGATGAAAGGAAGCCACGACACGTCCAGCACCAGAAGCATTTCTTCTCTCGGCCGCTTCCTTAAGTCTATGAGGCAGTCGTCAAACAAGGTTGGGTCCGACCTGCCTGACCTAAGCCAGCGCCTCCAGTCGGAGTAGATCCCGACAATTACTGTGAGTTCCACGAGAACTACGGGCACAAGCTTCACAAGTGCCGAGGCCTCAGAGCTCTGCTTGACAAACTAGCGGATCAAGGAAAGCTCGAAGAGTTCATACAGATGGCGCCGACCTTCACTGCTGCCTTGAAAGGGAAGGCCCCCAAAGTTACCGGGGCTCCTGCTAAAGCCCTACTGTCTCCAGGTCCCAGCCAACAAAGGCGTCCTTACCCCCTCTGCCGCCAGGACAATCAATGCCATCTTTAGCATTGACCCTGCTACTGCTCACCGCCAAGAAGTCGAGGTCGGCAGTATCTCTAAGCAACATACACAACAATCCAATCATGGTTGTTGCCCGGATAGCTGATTTTGATGTCTCACAAGTGCTCCTTGACTCTGGGAGTGTCGCCAACATCCTGTTCGAATCTGCCTTCCTCTAGATGGGGCTCAAGGAGGTAAATTTCCTTCGTGCTGGAACCACCTTACTCGATTTCTCCAGGGAAAGGGTTCAACCCCTGGGATTCATTGCCTTGCCAGTCTCCTTTAGTGATGACAATGGCTACGCCATGAACATGGTGAACTTTGCTGTTATCAGAGCTAAGTCAGGCTACAATGCCATCCTTAGAAGAACGACACTCAATTTCTTTGGGATGGCGATTTCCATGCCTCACCTCTACGTGAAGTTCCCCACCTCCAGCGGCGTTGTCACCATTAGAGGAGATGTCAGGCAGGCTAGCCGGAGTTTCCAAATCACCGCACAGCTCGTTGTCGATCAACTGGATCCCAGGGAGTCTCAACCCGTTATACCACAAGAGGGGGTCATCAATGTAATCTTGGGGGGAGAAGATTCTTCCAAAGTTGTAAACTTATTCTCATCCATGAATGATAAGCAGTAGGCAGAAATCACTGCCATGCTTTCTGAGTATGTTGATGTCTTCGCATGATCTCCTGAAGATATTTTAGGCATTGACAGGGCTGTCTGCGAGCACCATTTAAACATTTCTGAGATTGCCTCTCCTACAATTTAGAAGAAGAGGATGATGGCAGGGGAAAGGCAGGACGCTATCAAAGAGAAAGTTAGCAAACTACCTGGAGCAAGTTACATCAGGGAAGTTCAATACCCCCAATGGCTCACCAACGTCGTCATGGTGAAAAAGGCCAATGGAAAGTGGAAATGTGCGTAGACTTCCGCACATTGAATCAGGCCTGCCCTAAAGATACTTACCCTCTCCCACGCTTTGATATGATGGTGGATCGTACCTTCGGGTACAAAGTTATGAACTTCCTGGACACTTTCTCTCGGTACCATCAGATCTGGATGGCCAAAGAAGATGAAGAGAAGACTGCCTTCATCACTGACTTTGGCACATACTGCTACAATGTCATATCCTTTGGTCTCAAGAATGTCGGCGCTGCTTACTAGCGTATGATTGATGCCATCTTTAAGGACCAAAGGGGGAGGAATCTAAAGGCAAATGTCGACGACATTCTGGTCAAAAGCAAAACCTTAGAGGGACACCTCGGCAACCTCAAGGAGATACTTGACACCCTCCGAAGGTTTAACCTCAAACTTAATCCTACCAAGTGTACCTTCGGCACGGCCTCAGAGAAGTTTTTGGGCTATCTAATTTCAGCCAGAGGGATAGAGGTCAATCCAGATAAAATCTCGACGATCCTGAGCATGCCCTCTCCTAAAATGGCAAAAGAGATTCAAAAACTGGCGGGATAGATCAACAGCCTGGTCAGATTCATCTCAAAAGTCGGGGATCGATGTTCGCCATTCTTTTGATGCCTGCGCGACAACAAGGGGGGTCAGTGGTCCAACAAATGCGAAGCCGCTTTCACAGAGCTGAAGAAGTATCTTACCTCGGCCCCGATATTAGTGGCACCAAAGGAAGGAGCGATCTTGTTTTTATACTTGGGGGTCTCTAACAAAGCAGTCTCAGCGATCCTCATAGACGACAATAAGGGGGTACAACATTCAATTTTTTATATCAGCCAAATACTCCTAGACGCTAAAAGCCAATACCCCATGCTGAAAAAACTTGCTCGGGCTCTCCTGGTGATGGCAAGAAAACTATGCCCGTATTTTCAGTCCCACACTATCTAGGTGGTCACTGATCAACCACTTCTGAAGATACTACACACAACTGAGGTCTTGGGAAGGCTGCTCAAGTGGTCCATTAAGCTGGGCGAGTATGACATCAAGTATGTCCCACGGACAGCAATTAAGGCTCAGGCACTGGAAGACTTCATCGCCGAGCTTTCTATTTCAGAGCCACCGCTTGCCAAACATCGGACAAACCTCTGGTCCCTTCATATTGATGGTGCATCTGGATCGCAATCCCAGGGGGCTGGGATTCTCCTAACCAGCCTAATGGGAGTCACCTTACACCAGGCCATGACACTTCAGTTCAAGGCTACAAACAATCAGGCAGAGTATGAAGCTCTCTTTGCAGGGCTAAACTTCATACTCAGCATGGCTGTGAAGTGCATACAGGTATTCAGTGACTCCTAATTGGTCGTCAACCAGGTGAATCGAGCATTCGAAACAAAGAATGAGATTCTGAAAAAATATCTGCAACAAGCCCAGTCCTTGATCTCTCAGTTTGAAGATTTCTCCTTAACACATATTCCCAGAGAAGAAAACCAAGTGGCAGATCAGCTCGCAAAGGTGGGGCTCCCCGACCTCTGCCAAACTCAAGTATTCAAAAAGCCCATTTTTGAATGCGCAGAAATCTACTCTGAAGAGCATCCGCCTTGCTGGATGGATAGGATCCTCAATTACCTGAAAGAGGGGATATAGCCCGATAACAGGCAATAGGCAAAAAAGCTGAAGCTTGACAGCGCCAAATACGTCCTCATCAATGGGGAGCTCTATAGAAGGTCTTATGCCAAGCCCCTCACCAAATGCTTGAGACCTGAGGAAGCCCAAGAGGTCATAGAGGCTGTGCACAAAGGGGAGTGTGGAACTCATGCTCGTGGCCGAAGTCTGGTTATGCGAATCCTATGCCAGGAATTCTTCTGGTCAAATATCCACAAGGATGCTCTGGTGTTTGTGGAGAAATGCTCTCAATGCCAGTACTACGCTGACATGCATAGGCAGCTCGTCGGCTATCTCAAACCCATCAATTCGTCTTGGCCCTTTGCTATTTGGGGGCTGGATTTCTTGGGCTCAATGCCTACGGCCATGAGGAACTACAAATGGATACTAGTGGCTGTCGACTACTTCACAAAGTGGATTGAAGCCAAGTCATTTACTCAGCCCACCGCTCAGAACATCGAGAATTTTCTATTGGCCAATATCGTCTGCAGATACGGCATATCGATGGTGATTATCATAGATAATAGTACCTCATTTGCTAATCAACAAGTCCATGACTTCTGTGGTAAACATCAAATCAACCTCAAGTACGCATCCTCACACCAATGGGTAGGCAGAAGCCACTAATAAAAATATCCTGAATATCTTGAAGAAGTATCTCGACGGCGCCAAAGCCCGCTGGCCAGAAGAACTATCAGGTGCTCTTTGGGCTTATAATATAGCTCCTTCCGGAGTCACTCAAGAGTTTCCTTTCTCCTTTTCATTTGGGATGGACGCAGTCATACCAGTTGAGCTAGAACACTCCTCCCCCAGGGTAGAAACTGCTTCCAACTTCAATCTCGAAGATCTATAAACCTGGAAAGGCAAAAACAACGATTCACAATGAGTCGATCTAGACCTCTTGGAACAGAAAAGAGATTTGGCCGCTCTCAAGCGCCTGGAGCATAAGCGCTGGGTTGAAAGGTATTTCAACCGTAAGGTTAATCCCAGGACTTTCATTCAAGGAGACTTGGTACTCAAACAGCGGCTTCTTGCTGGCAGTAACTTGGGAGTTCCCAAGCTTGAGCCTAACTGGGAAGGCCCTTACATCGTGCGCAAGATTGCTGGACCGAATGCATATTATCTAATGACTTCTGAAGGCATCCAACTCCCCTGAACTTGGAGTGGGGATGATCTAAAGAAATTCTACGCCTGATCCCTGGCAGTAGATCATCTTTATACTCCCTATACAAGATTCATTTATATAGATTCATTCAGAAATTTATTACACGAATTCAATTGGCGAGTTCTGGGATGTTCTTTATTAATAGACATCTGGATTCTTCCAAAATATATCTAGATTTCTTTATATTGCCCCAAAGGTTATATCTTGAACTCCGAAATTCTTGTGACAATGAATCTTGCACCTATTTATTCATATTGGAGTATTCGTATCAGCCAAATGTCTATCGCTCAGGTATGATTTCAACCTCAAAACTCTCAACTATCGTACCCGAGGCTCCCAACCTCGTACACGATGGTTCGTTACAACCAACCTTCCATATATGGAGGTCACTGAGCCTAGTTACGCCTGGCAGACGGGGTCTCCTATATATTTCTAGAACCCTTCCATAAGCCCATCTGACTAGTGGAAGGTCGGAAGGCCTGCTCGTAACCTTAAAGCAGTCACTGTCATCTACTCATAATATAGGTCCCCCCAAGTAGAGTACCTTCTCTTCCCACTAGGATCTGTCGCTCTAACGGGGGTCAGCTCTTGCTTTGAGTACAAACATCAGCCACGATGTTTCAGATGAACAAGTCCTTTTGGCATTGGGTCAGATAACTCCTCCTAGAAAGGATCTTCACTACTATTATTACTTCTTTTCTGTGCAGGTGCATAAAGCAATATACTTTTAACCCAAATTCAGGAAACCCCTGGGGTCAGCCCATGCCTTAAGTATAAACATCGGACACAATGTTTTAGACACTTCATCCTTTTGGCATTGGGTTAGATAATACCTCTTAGATGGGATTTCTCTTGTTATTATTGCTTCCTTTCTATATGAATTTGTGAAGTTCAAAATTCAAGTTGGGAACATTCTATATGACTCAAAGATCTTTATTGTCAACTTGTTATGAAGGGTTCTCTTATGAGTCACAATTAGAATATCTCAAAATTCATACAAAGGTACCTATACATTTCATACATCAGAATAAATAGGTATGTAAGAAACGAGTTTTCTTTTCATTCATTTTAAGAATTACAAGAAGGTTACATCACTTATTTCATAAAGAAGCAGATTAGCCTTCACTGACCCCATCCAAAAGATCAAACACCCGATGGATAAGATCGTCAGTCAAGTCAAATCCCTCTTCTTTATAAACAAGATCGAAGGCCATGCAAGGAAAGGGATCCACTTCTCCAAGATTGGTGGCAGTAATTTTGCCCCTTTAGATCAAAATGAAGGCCAATCCTTCCCAGGCCCGCCTGATCCCATCTAACCTCTCCTGCCTGCAGGGTAAGCTTGTCTTGTAAGCCTCCACAGCAGCCGCAGACCTCTCCGCAACAACAACCTCCTGGTCTCCGGCAACTTTGACAAGTTTCTCTCGCAGAGCTTTATTATCAGCCTTCAGTGCACCCATTGCAAATTTATATACTGCAAACTCCTCTTACAGCTTAGCCTTCTCCTCCTGAATGGCGTCAAGTTGAGAAGACTTCACAGCAAGCTACACTCTCAAGGCCTCAATTTCTTTATCCCTTTGATGATGCTAGCATCCTTGTTCGAGTACTTGCTCCTCTGTCTTCAAGGCCCTATTCAGAGCCAACACAAGCGAGCAAGAATCTGCAAAAATAGAGATAAGCTTACGAGAACAAACAGGAGAGAAGGCCTGAGAAAGAAGCCTTATCGTAGCTACCCTATTGGCAAAGCCTGAGTAGAACTCTCGCGTCGACATCCTCTCCAACTTCTCCTCCAAACCTTTTAACACCAGGCCGCTTCCTAGGGCCAGACCTACTTCCCCTTGGTAGACGCCGCCTTGGTTCGCGGATGGCAGGGAGACGACTATCAATCTTCTCTCATCCCCTCTTGTTCTCACCGCCATTCTTGTACCTTCATCCCCGAAGATCCCGACGAAGTTGGTGCTTTAGGGGGGCTCTATGCTTCGCTGCCAGTCATGTTCTCCCCTGATAGTAGAGCCTTCCTCCTCCACACTTTTCTCCTTTTTAGATGGGGGCTCTGGGCTCGTACTCTCGGAGGGACCCCTTCTCTTCTTGGGAACCTCGCTGAGAATCAAATCCAGGCAAGATCCCCCCCATCCTCTCCTTTTCTTGGCCTCCGTCAGCCTTATTCCCTTCCTCCTTTTCTCCTATAACAATCTCTTTGGCACCCTTAGGGATGTCTGGGGCTTGGCAGCTAACACGGATCCCTTCCCCTTTCCTGTGTATCCCAGCTCAGCCAAAGTTTTTCTGTCGTCTGTGGCATCCTTAGGAGAGGATACCACATCGACGGCGGTTTCACCACAGATCGGCTCCGGAACCTCTATCTCCTCTTCCTCCACCACTTCAGTAGTCTCCTTACTAAGTTGGCTAGCAGGAGGCTGCCCCCTCTTGGCCCTCTTCATCAGAACTGTGCCGGGAGGTGGGACGACTTCCTTGAGAACGGCATACCCCAACGCCTTGGCGTGCAGGGATATACCGTTCCTCATATGTCTAAGGAAGTCCTTTAGGGGGCCAGCTCTGCCTCTTCAGCCTCTCTAGATTTTTCAGGGTGTCTTGCACAGCCATCTACTTGGCATCGCCAATGAATTCAGGAAGGCACGTGCCAGGCATAAGGGGGATTCCTAAATCCCCACCGACGAAAAAGTAATAGTCCCTCCAGTCCGAGTGGGAACTACTCAGCCCGGAAAATATCGCCTTCCTCGTCTTCTACCGCAGGGCCAAGCATCCTCCGTACCCTGGCACCGCCATCCAACTGAACAAGGTCCTGCACAGCGTTAGGGTCCACGGTATTCACTGAGCCTGCAGCAGTTTCAGGAAGGAATACACGTAGGCTACGGCATTAGGGGAGAGTTGCGCCGGGACAATCTGAAATGAGTTCAAGATTTCCTTGAACTTCGGTTGCGGCGGCAACATCAAACCGTACTCCACCTGTGCTCGGTATACACATACCGCCCCTTTAGGAGGACTGTTTGGCTAGAAGTCAGCGGTAGGGGGGATAATCGTTACGTTGGGGTTTCCTCTAAACCTTCTAGTCGTGTTGAGCACCTTGTGCTCCATCAGGAGACTCTCCTAATAGTTGGTATCCTTATGGAACTGATCGGCCAGCTCAGCCCACTCAAACTCTCCCGCTCCCATGGCTTGATCTCGCAATGGATGGGGCGAAGATTTCTCTCTTGGGTTTGAAGACGGGCAAGTACTCCGGTTTTCCCTTGGGAAAGCCTTTATGGGAAACAGCTGTGGCTTTTTGCCTTCTGGCCATCTAATTTTATCGATCAGTGCACGGACATAATCAAACCGTCTGTATCTTCTAACAAGTTCAGAATTCGAAGCGGTGCACAATTATCGAAGTATTGCTTCTGCCTATTTCGTCATATGTCGTGCATAACAAATCAAGGATCCGCATGCTCCAGCTGTCACGGATTCCCAGAAGCAGTACCAATATTAAAAGATGACATCCTCCTTTTGCGGCTTTTAGTCTCTTTGTCGGCCGACAAGCGGCGCGAACCGAGAGCTTGTTCACCTCCTTTTCTCTGAAAAACTAGGATAAGGCTGCATCATCCGCTACCTACAAATACTCCTGAACAGTCTTCAAGTAGGGGGATCCGAAAATCGAGACCTAGGATCAACAGATCAGAGCTCGAAAACAAAAAAAGCTTTCTTCCTCCTTCTTTCTCTCTCTTCCTCTTGTAAGCACTTTGTATTAGCCTTCACGGCTACCTTTTCCCATTAGTGACTTCTTCGCTGACCGCTCAATGGACGTAGGGGATTTCCTCCCTGAACCACCTTAAATCTTTGTGTGCTGTTCTAGATGCCCCGAACTCTCTCTCTTTCCCTCTCGTAAGCCTCTACTAACAGGCTTATCTCTCTGCGCGCCGTCGTCTCCTGGAACTCTCTCTTTTTTTGTGTTTCTTGGGATCCCCTACATCCTACGTCAATAGCCCTAAACCCTAAACCCTAAGCTAAAACTCTAAACTCATTCTTGTCCTCCCTTTCTCTCTCTAGTTTTTGATTTTGGAGAGCTTTTCTCTCTAAACCCACCAACTGTGGGAGGCTGCCGGCGCTCCAAGTGGGCTGCCGGTGGCGAGAAAGGGTATTCTACGCTTGGAGGAGACAACGCAAAGGTTATGGCGACACCCAACTCCGGTGGCTTTGCTCCGAAGAGGTAAACTGCAGCTCTTTCCTCCATCCCGCAAGCAGCTTCTTCCTTAGCTGCTTTGGCGTCCCCTCTTCCTTGCTCCAGCGCAAAGCTTGAGCCTTCTGCATCACCTGCTCTGGTTCTCGGCAATTTCGGCTGCGTTCTTTCTCCTGGACGCCTTCCAGACTGCTGAGTTTAGTGTTGACGGTGGTGATCCTCAGCGACGAAGTCACTCCCAGGCGCTGCTTCTTCGGTTTCCACTGCGTTCCAGAGCTGCTGCCATAGCTCTCGCTGGTGACTCCAACTGGCTCCCACCAGTGCTCGGGTGGGTCTCAGCTCATCGACGTTCAGGTTGGCCGCGGCTCGTCGGCGCTCAGGCTGGTCGCGGCTCTGGAAGCAGAAGGCATGCCGGCGACGCCCCTGGACTGGCTTCACGTGTGGGTCCATTCCATTGGAACAGTCCCGCATTTTCGGCATGGTTTCTGCGTTCCCTGCCACCTTGGGCCGGAACGTGCCCCCGCTCGCCAATTGTCCTGCACTCATATTGCGGGCCCTACATGCTCCCCGCCTCTCTGTGCTGGGCCGGAAGTGATGACCGTGCTCTTGAGAGGGACAGCTGATCTTGGGCCTTGTGGTGTTGGGCCTTTGGCTGTGACTGACCCATCAGATACTCTTATTCCTGGCCCATCTGAGCAAGACCATCAGGCCTTCCAGCAAGCCTTCTTTCTGGGCTTGTAATTGGGCTGCCAGGGTTCCCCAGTTTACCTGGGCCATCAGGAAGCCCACATAAGGGCCCTGGCCCCTCTGAAGACATACCTGGGCCCCAACCTAACAGGCCCCAGCCCTCCTTTGCTTTTGTTCTGAAGAGCTCCCATTCAATTAGCCCAGAAAGCCCACAGAAAGGTATAATTTCCCTACAAGCTGATTATGCAGTCTCTAAAAAAGCTAAAATTATTAATGGTATGCATACTTTCACATTTTCGTCTGATGAAATGCAAATCATGTCGAAACCATTTACCCTTACTGTTGTTGTACTCTTTCCAAAAGGTAATTTAACAAGGATTACTTAAATTTAATATCTAATTATCAGTGAAATTCTATTTTATTGCATTGCTGATACTTTCTTCAAGTTTAAGATTGTAAATTTTATTTATAGGCTTAAATTATTTTAGTTAGAGAAATTTGTTATGATATACACATGATTATATATTGCTGAAATATTTCTGTTTCGAATCTGAGCATTATAACATTAGTTTGGGGTATCAAATGATCTCGAATTTTGATGAAAATTTGTGGTAAGTTATATCTTGAAGTTACTACAACTTTCGTGAAGAAATTTTTGATTAATTCTAAATAAAAAGTATGATTTCGATGTCATTAGTAAAATCTGATAGAAATTCAAATTTTCTAACTGAGTTTAGTTTATAGGGGATTTGGTATACCAAATGAATTCGAATTGACATAAAAATTTATATGAAGATTGAGAACATATTATACAACTTTTATGTAGAAATCTTTTTTTAAAAAGTTCATTTTAAATGAGAGTTTGTTATAGGGATTTAGCATAAAAATTTGTTTTTAAAAGATCTCATGATCACATATAGATTAAATAAAAATTTCTTATGACGAATGATTGCTATTGAATGTAAATTTGGAGATTATTAAATTATTTGATTATTTATTATATTTATATAGTACTTTTATTAATTAGAATAGAAACATATATTTTATTATTAGAAGTCCAAACAAATGAGTTAGTTTGGCATATGTATTAGTCATTATATTTAGAAGAATTAGACTTAAGAAATCGATTTCAATTGCTATGAGATATTGAAAATTGATGATTTAATTAATCTCTGATAATTTGAAGTTTAAAACTTTTGCTAAATAGATTTATTAATAGATGAATTGATTCGAACAGTGATGATATTTTTATAATCATGGAGTGATATAAATGTGAAATTTGAAATTAATTATGATTCAATTTGACTCACTTTAATATGAGACTAAAATATTGATTATAGTTATATTATTTGCTCTAATCATACTCTCATTTAACTTTGATTAGATTTCATGAATTATATGTTGAGTGTTAATGATCTTTATTAATTTAAATTGAAATATCTTTGAAGATATCATGATTATTTTATTGGTGATTACTGAATTACTATAGAAATTTGATTCAAATAGGAGAAATAACTTAAAATTAAATTATCGAGATTATAATGTACAGTGTGCATTATGAAAGTTTAATAATATATGGTGTATGTAAATTATTATGAGTTAATTGTTAATTCTTTTTATTTATTCAATAAAAATCTAAACATCTTATATAATGATATGCCTCTTTTTCTCGACTGTGATACCTACAGGAGGACAAGTGTACGGACTTGTCATCACATTCGATGTGAATATATTGACTTATATTTGTGACACTTATTGGAGGACAAGTGTACGAACTTATCGTCATATTTGATGTGAATATATTGACTTGTATTTGTGATACCTACAGGAGGACAAGTATACCGATTTGTCACATTCGATGTGAATATATTGACTTGTATTTGTGACACCTATAAGAGAATAAGTTTATATAGTTGTCATCACATTCGATGTGAATATATATTGACTTATGACTGTGACACCCAAGGGAGAACAAGTGTATGGACTTGTTGTCACATTCGATATAAATATATTGACTCATGATTGTGACACCTACGGGAGGACAAGGGTACGGACTTATCATCACATTCGATGTGAATATATTGATTTGTATTTGTGATACTTACGGGAGGACAAGTGTACGGACTTATTATCACATTCAAAGATATATATAATATGATATTTAGGTAAGTGTATGAGCTTGCAATGTAACTGAATTTATAATCAAGATTTTAAAGGCGATAATGGATTAAAAGATAAATATGATTTTTGTGGAATTACGTACCTGTCTTAGCTCGAGCATATGATATTTAGGTGTGACAGCGTCCATTGCCATTTTTGGCCAGGGGGTGAAAACTCCAAAACTGATTGAGGACTTCACATTTTAGCCATTATGGGCCAATCCCTATGGGGCCAGGGGATGATGATCCCCAAATATGTTAAAGGCAGCTGAGGCGTAGTACGAGAAATCACTGGCCCAAAAGAGTAAAATAAAATTAATTAAAAAAGAACTTACTCGTTAATCATATTTTTTATAATTGTTATGTTATTATGTTTATATTATAATTATTAGGCAAACCAAATTGCACTCATTTATGTTTAATATTCATATTGTACTAATTATCTATCATGCATTTATACTGCTCAATTGTTTATAAGAAACTCATGATATACTTGCTCATTTATTTGATAGTACTCTTGTTATAAATTCTTATTTGATATCTTTTGTTATACAATTTAAGTACGCATAATTATTATAGTCATTGCTATAATATTATTTATTTATTTGACATAAGTTCATGAATGTTGTTATGTACGCATATAATAATTTTCTTAAATTTTAAAATAATGAATTTGTGATCATGAAATCTTATTAAATATTTTATGTACCTCATATCTAGTTGATATCTCCTACTGAGTCCTGTTGGTGGACTGACGCTATTTTTGATAATGTTTTTTACAGGTTTAGTATAAGCTTAAAAGGCATGAGTAAGTTACAATTAGAAGATTATTTTAGATTATTTGTGTTTAAGATTTTATATTTATTTATAGTGTAATATAGCAATTGTATATTACTGATAGGCAATATACAACCATTTCATTGAGTGACGGGCAAGCTACTTGGGGAGCATACACACTTACAATGTTAATAACTATTTCATTGATTATAATTTTTAAAGCCATAATTCTATCACAATTTCTCTTAACTTCCACTACGTGATCTTTCAAGCTCTTATCCAGAATTATACTCACTCCATTCTTGCTTTTATTCTTACCAGAGTACCAAAGTTTAAAACTTAAGCCATCAATTTCCTTAGCTTTCTCTCCAAGCCATTTTGTTTCCTGCAGGCATAAAATATTAATCTTTCTATGAATCATAATATCCACCAACTCCATTAGCTTGCCCATCAGACTGCCTATATTCTAAGTTTCTAATCTAATACTACTGACTTGAGTTCTAGTATAATGAACTAGCTTCTTTTATAGCATCCGTCCATGATGTGGGGACCCTTGCTCACTTTTCACTACACCCGTGCGCCGATGCAGCGGCCCTTGCCCATTTTTCACTTTATTCAGGCAATACAGCGCGTAGCTTCCAGGGAACGCCCTAGCTTTAGCGCAATTTTCTAAAGGATTCATGTCATGATTGATTTGATAAGTTTTACGCTAGTTGTCGACTGCCTAACGCAACCCTCCGCGTTTCTCATCCAGGACTTGGGACTCGGCAACGACGTGTTTATGGATACTCTACAATATGTTAAAAATATAATATTAAAAGCACAAGCAGAAAATGATTATGTAGAACTATTCTTTCCTTATATATATATATATATATATAAAAGACTTCTCTTGTGATATGACTATTAGAATGGATGTATTAAACCAATACTTACCCATAGTACTTATCATAATATCCGAAGGTATAGGAAAAGATCTATCTAGCCTATCCGATATTGATTATGAAATATCTTTTTTTGAAGATATAGATAACCTAACAATAGAAACAGAAAGTGAGTGTAATATCACTAACTCAGATTCTCTAACAACTTCAAAATCTTACATAATTTCAATATTCGTAAATCATAATATTTTTTTTATAAACTCAAGATGCTATAGTAATTGATGATATAAAAAAAGATACTATAGAAGTTAGATATTGTTAGCGGAGTAGGACAATTGATGTTTATGTACATCTCAACAGACATATACTGCTATACTTGTGTTGACATGTGGCTCCAGCGCTGCATCACAGCCATACACGTGGCGCTCCTTCATCTTAAAAAATTATGCATTAATCTTTAAAGCTGTTTGGAGTCTCCCAAACCTCGTGAGTGAGGTTTGGAGCCTCCCAAATTTCGTGAGTAAGGTTTGGAGCCTTCCAAACATCCTGCATGACCCTTGTTCAAACAGCTCTCCCAACAATATCGAGCACGATGTTTCTCAGCTATATCTATCACTGTCAGCATGCTCTAGCCGCACCATTTTCAAAGTAGCATTCACGCAAATCAAGGACCCGCGTGCTTCAGCCATCACGAATTCCCAGAAGCAGTACCGAGATCCAAAGGTCAAGCTTTCTTTTTACTGACTTTGGTCCCTCCAGTGGCCGACAAAGCAGCACAGGTCCAAGACTTATTTATGTCATTTCCTTCTGAAAAATCAGGATAAAGCTGCACCATCCATTGCCTACAAATACCCTGGAACAGGCTTCAAAAGAGAGAAAGGACTCATCCTAGGAAGAGCAGAATCCCTCCTCTATTACGTCTTGTAAAACAAGAGCTTGAGAAGAAGAAAAGCTCTCTCTTTCTCCTTCTTTTTCTCTCTTCCTCTTGTAAGCTCTTTGTATTAGCCTTCACGGCTATCGTTTTTCACTAGTGAAACTTCTTCGCTGATCACTCGGTGGACGTAGAGGATTTTCTCCCTGAACCACTTTAAATTATTGTGTGCTCTTCTGGATGCCACGAACTCTCTCTCTCTCTTAAGCCTCAACCATCAAGCTTACCTCTCTGCACGTCGCCGTCTCTCGGGACTCTCTCTCTTTTTTGGTGTTTCTTGGGATCCCCTACATCCTACGTCAACATCTTCTGGTGCTTTCATTGAGACTCTGAGAAGATGGTGGCCAGAACTCGCAGAACTAACTCCGCAGCTTGCAGCATGCACGCATGAGAGCCATCTGTCAGGGCGCCAAGTGATGAGGCCTCCGCTTCTACGTCTCGGCGTCGTGCCAGATCTACTTCTTCCTCTAGGGGCACCTCGTCTTAGAGCTACAGGGGATGCTGGCGAACCTCACCAACCTGCTCACAACCCAATAGGCCGTGATCCTTACGCAGACCCAGCCAGCCTGCGCAGCAATGCTTCCTCATCCGCCGATCACAGAGGAGCCTCTCCAGCCAGTTGTGGCGGCTCCTGCTCCGCCGATCAAGGCAGTTCTTGCATCTCTTCTACCAGTAGTGGCATCTTCTGCTCCGTTCCCACCGATTGTGGCAGTTCCGCGCCTATCTCTGCCAGTCGTAGCGACCCCAGCACTTTTCCAGCCGGTTGCAGCAGGCGCCCCTCCTCGTCTTCGGGAGCAGAAAGGGGTTCCCCTTACTTCGAGAGCTCCATCTGCTCAGGCCTCTGGCTCCTCCCATCCTCCTAGTCAGGATTTTCCCCACCAGGGGACCCCTCAATATGGGCCTGAGGCCTTCTTTGGATCTCTTGACTTCGATGTCGCTTTCTCCGACGCCATTCGATAGGCGTTGGTCCTAGAAGGCTTCAAACCGCCACGCTTGGAAGTCTATAAGGGCACCACAGACCCTCGCGAGCACATCCAAGGATTTGAGGCAGCCCTCTGTTACTACCAAAGAGACAAGGTGACGATGTGCCACCTCCTTGCCACCATGCTGAAAGAAGCTATGTTCACCTGGTTCATTAAGCTTCCTAAAGGCTCTATCAGCTCCTACGAGTACATGAAATAGGAACTAATCGCCTGCTTCATAGGATGAATCCGCGTGGCTCTCTCCGATATAGTACTAGCTAACATCTAGCAGGGAGAGACAGAGAGCCTACGAAGTTACACTGACCATTTCTTCGCCGCCACGGCAGAAATGGAAGACGTCAACCCCACCGTTGCCATACACAATTTTTGCAGGGGGCTGATTAAAGGTGATCTATCCAAGTCTCTGCAGCTGGTGAAGCCCAAAAGCGTTCCTGAGCTAATGGCAAGGGCTAGCCAGTTCGTGCGCCTAGAAGACGCAAAAAATGGCGCACCCGATATTTCTGACCGCAGAGCTGAGCAAAGGGTGAAAAGGAAATATCGAGACAGTGAACCTGCAGACCTAAGGGATGGAGAATAGGCCCGATCCTCATCCACACATCGTCCACGATGTTTAACCCACTGGCTTGGTTCTCATTCCCTCCATCATGATTTTCTGATAAAACTTTTCTAGATGCTTCATCCTATGATATTCTGGATTTCTTATTCCACTCACGGCATTACAAAATTTATTTTTGGAATTCGTATATTCGACATCCTGGCTTTCTAGAATTCATATTCTTATATAATATTTATACTGAGGTATTATCTAAAGCATGACTAGCTCATCTTTTTCAAGCATCGTGCGACAAGTTTGATTCTAACCTCAAACTCTCAAAAATCATACCCGAGATTCCCGCGCCTCATTCACGATGATTCGTTATACTCACACTCCTACTTACGGAGGTCACCGAGCCTAGTTATGCCTAGCAGGCGGGGTCTCCTACCTACATATGGAACCCTTTCATAAGCCCATCTAGCTAGCGGAAGGTCAACAGGCCTGCTCATAATCTTAGGGCAGTCCCTGCTATCTGTTGGTTCCTCCCTTATGGTAATATTGTGATTTTGATGTTTAATAATATGTTTAAATTAATTTGTACTAACATAATTGTTTAGTGTTGTTAATCTCAGGTTTATTAAAGTTGCATCTCAATTTTATACTAAAATTGAGATCTAATTAAGTTGGAGAGAAAGACTCAAGTATTGAAGATCAAGTGAAGCATATGTTATTATTGTTACTTTTCATTTTACTTGAGAGTAGAATTATTATGAGTTTGATCTTGACTGTTAGAATAGTCTGGATATGAGTTTGAGGACTTAGAATCTCTGCGAGTTAACTAGATAATCTTAAAAGTTTAAACTCTCTTAATTATGTGGCCTAATAGTGGTGAGATTGCTCTAGATATTTTCTTTTGGTTGTGATAGCTTATTTTCTTCTTATTTGCACTTATATTTGCTTCCGCTTATATTTTGTACTAACTGTTATATTTAGTAAATTAAACTAAATTTTAATTACGTCTATTCACCCCCCCCTCTAGACGTCATACTTGGTCCTACAATTGGTATCAGAGCAAGGGCAGCTTTGGGATAGTTGAAGGGTGACCTCCAATAGTGAGGTCGACCTGAGGTCGACCTTCAGCAGTGACTCTCAATAGAAACTTTAGCTATATTGGGGGATTTTTCGAGGTCGACCTGAGGGCGACCCGAGGTCGACCTGAGGTCGACCCGAGGTCGACCTTTAGCAGCTACCCTCAACAGAATATTTAGTCATCTTGGGGGATTTTTCGAGGGCGACCTGAGGGCAACCCGAGGTCGACCTGAGGTCGACCCGAGGGCTACCTTCAGCAGCGACCCTCGACAGAAACTTTGGTCATCTTGGAGGATTTTTCCAAGTCGACTTGGAGGCGACCTTAGTGGTGAGGTCGACCTGAGATCGACCTTGGAAGTGACCGTTGGCCTATTGTTATCCTCCAACGGCTAACTGGGGGTCGACCTGAGGTCGACCTCCAGGTCTTTTCCAGTCCCTTTTTCTAGCCGTTGGAGCTCTTGTTATATAAGGAGATAGGGGTTGTTAGTGGATTTCTCTTGGCTCATAAAATTCTCTAAGTGCTCCAAATATTCACCTTCATTCTCCACCATCCTAAGAGTTGATAAAAACATTCAAGTGGAGTTTCAATCAAGATTCAAGGCGATCTAGGTGAACTTGGACTCAAGTGCTCAAACTCTTCATCCACTCTTCTTCTAGCTTTCAAGATTCAATCATAAGAAGAAAGAGTGAGTGATTTTCCTTATTTGTAATATTTTAGTTGTTCTTTTCTGCTTTCACTGTGTGTGTGAAGAGGGCCTCCAAATAAGAGTTGGAGGAGGTGAGTGAGTGAGCCCTCACTTAAAAGTGAGGAGGGCCTCTAGTGAGTAGATAGAGGAGGATTTGTATGAGCTTCTCCGCCTAAACCAAGGAGTGTGTTATAGTGATATCTTTCCGATCGAAGTTAGGTAGATTAGGCTCTAATTTGAGCCAAACCACATTATATCATGTGTTCTTTGTGGATGTGATATTTTCTTCTTGTCTGCATTTATATTTACTTCCGCTTGTATTTTGCACTAACTATTATATTTAGTAAATTAAATTAAATTTTAATTACGTTTATTCACCCCCCCTCTAGACATCATACTTGGTCCTACAATTGGTATCAGAGCAAGGACTTCTATATAGGTTTAACAACCCAGAAGTAGTATGGCCTCTAGAAATTCTGAAGGTCAATCAATTCATAGGCCACCACTTTTTGATGGATCAGATTTTGCCTATTGGAAGATGAGAATGACTGCCTTCATTCAAACTGATTTTGACATGATGATTAGTTTTAAGAAAAAGATATATACCACCTAAGGATAAGGATGGATTAGAGTTAGATGAGGAAAATTAGAGTGAAATGATAAGAAAAGATATATGGCAAACGCGAGAGGTATCACCACTTTACAATGTGCCTTAACAAAAAAAAAAGAGGTCAATAAATTAGGTCCGCAAACTAGTGCAAAAGAAATATGAGAGAAATTGATTGAATTACATGAGGGGACATCTGAGGTCAAGAGAGCAAAGAAAGCTCTCTATAAAAATCAATTTGATAATTTTAAGATGAGAGAAGGTGAATCTGTAGCCTAAATGCACTCTAGATTCAAAGAGATTTACCATGAGCTTGTAGGGCTAGGTGATAATTTAGAAAATAGAGAAGTTATATGTAAGGTATTGGAAGCTTTTCCTAGAACTCAATAATGGTTGGCAAAGTTGATGTTATAGGAGTTTCTCAAAACCTTGACATATATAAAATTGATTAGTTGTTTAGTCATATGGAACTTCATGAAACTAGGCATGGTGGAGAGAAAGAAGTAAAGAAAGGCATAGCTCTAGTAGCAGAAAAAGAAGTATCGAAGAAACATTCATCATCACCTTCACCTAAACTCTCCAAGAAAGCCCAAGATGAGATATCTTCTTCTAGTGATAGTGATGAAGATAGTGATCCAGAAGCCAAAATTGTAGCCCATATGATTAGAAGAATGATGAGGAGAGGAAGAAATTTAGTAAAGATGATATGAAGAAAATAATTGGGAGGTCTAGTAGGGATAGAAATAAGAAAAATATTAAGGACTACGAGGAAAATAATTATAATAAAAATTGGAGACAAAATTTTATATGCTTTAGTTGTAAAAAGCCAGATCACTTTCAAAATGAATACCAAATATCCAAAAAGAGCATGAAGGCAAGGATAAAGTCAAGAAGAAAAAGAAGGTATTGGCTGCCACTTGGGATGACTCAGATTCATCTTCTTCATTTGATAGTGATGCTATCAAAAAACATGTAGCATATTTTGCACTGATGGCCAAAACACATGATGAAAGCGATTCTGAAAAAGATCTTGAGGTAAGTGATTTTTCAGTGGATGATATGCAAGATTTTATTTGTGAGTTAATGGTTGAGTTAAAGTTATCCAAGTCTAAGGTTAAAGGGCTCCATTAGGAGTTAAATTTTCTTAAACTTGAGAGAGAGTCTTTAATTAACATTTTATCTTCTACGACCTCTCAAGTGACTTTAGATGAGAAATCATGTGATTTTTTTCAAGTTGAAAACTTGAAAAAGAAAATCATGATTTAAATTAGATCAAGTTTTACGTGACCCATCTCATGGTGTGAAAACCAGGTCATCTTTTAGACAATTAAATAGTAATTTTGCATTGATTTCTCAAATTGAGCCTAAAAGTATCGATGAAGCATTAGGCGATCTAGATTGGATTATTTCCATGCAAGAGGAACATGCTCAATTTGAACGCAATCAAGTTTGGGAATTAGTTCCAAAACCGGATGATTACCCAATTATTGGTACTCGTTGGGTTTATAGAAACAAATTAGATGAAAATGGGGTCGTGGTTAGAAATAAGGCTAGACTAGTGGCCCAAGGTTTCAACCAAGATGAAGGTCTTGACTATGATGAGACGTATGCTCCCGTAGCTCGTCTCGAGTCGATTCGCATTCTTTTGGGGTTTGCTGCACATTGTGGTTTTAAATTATATTAAATGGATGTGAAAAGTGCCTTTTTGAATGGTTTTATTAAAGAACTTATTTTTGTTAAACAGCCACCAAGTTTTGAGAATATTGATTTTCCTGATCATGTTTTCAAACTAAAGAAAGCGCTTTATGGATTAAAACAAGCTCTGAGAGCATGGTATGAGAGGCTTTCGACTTTTTTAATTTCTAGAGGCTTTAATCATGGAACAATAGACCCACATTATTTAATAAAAATATAGATAAAGATATTTTTATTGCACGAGTTTATGTAGATGATATAGTTTTTGGTTCCACTAACAAGATTTTTTTGAATGAGTTTACCACTCTCATAGAGAGTAAGTTTGAAATGAGCCTTATAGGTGAGCTTATATTCTTCTTCGGATTACAAGTCAAGCAAACTAAAGAAGGTATCTACATCTCCCAAGAAAAATATGCCAAAGAACTAATGAAGAAATTTAGCATGGAAAAATCAAAGGAGATAGCTACTCTAATGGCAACAAATATAAAGCTTGACAGCGATGAAGGAGGTAAGTGCGTTGACTAAAAATTATATAAAAGCATGATAGAAAGTTTGCTCTATTTGACTGCCAGTAGACCCGATATTATATTTTCTGTTTGCCTATGTGCTAGGTTTTAATCAAATCCAAAAGAGTCACACTTAGTTGCCATTAAACGAATTTTGAGGTATCTTAAGGGTACACTTAATATAGGCTTATGGTATGCTATAACAAGCACATTTGATTTGATTGGATATACTGACTCAGATTACACAGGATGTAAATTAGATAGAAAAAGTAATAGCGGAGGTTGTCAATTTCTTGGTTCGTCTCTTATAAGTTGGTATAGTAGGAAACAAAATTGTGTGGCACTGTCGTCTACTAAGGCTGAATATGTTGCAGCTGGTAGTTGTGTAGCCCAACTCTTATGGATGATGCACACCCTAGAGGATTATGGTTTAACCTATAAGAATGTGTTAGTTCTATATGATAATATTAGTATAATAAACTTGACCAAAAATCCCATAAATCACTCCAGAACCAAGCACATTGAAGTGAAACATCACTTCATTAGAGATCATGTAGCTAGAGGTGATATAGTATTAGAACATGTTGGATCTAAAGCTAATTTAGCTGATATCTTCACCAAACCTCTCCCGAAAAATGAATTGTATATATTTAATATATATTATTGTTTGATTTTATTAAGGTGCATATAAAAAAAATTTATGTGACAAATAGTATCTAAATTATTGCTGACTCACTGAATTTTAACCTGGTTCTTGAATAATTTGCTAGCTTTTATTTACTTACATTTTAGCTATTAGGCCACGTTTAATTGGGGTAAATTTTAAGCAATAATAATAACTTCTGCTAAGTAAAAATTTTATTTTATTGTAATAAAATAAAATAGTATTTTATATCTCATACTACACAAACTCTAATATTAAATAATTACTTTATTTCACATTCAACACAATTTTTATTATAACTAATTCAATTTATTTCACATTTTATAATCTTTTTTCCTCTCCAACTAAGCCCAGCTTGAGGGTTTGTTTTTATTTGACGACTATTAAAGGACTTGTTTGGTTTGAGAAATTTTTTTAGCTCATACAAATTTTAACTGCAATAGTCAACTTTATTGCACATCTAATATAAATACGAATATTAAAATTAATTTTATTTCAAATCTTATGTACTTTTTAATACTAAAATAGAATATTTTGATATTAAATTTAAAAAATAAAATATTTTTTATTCAAAAAAATGGAATCAAACTGAGTTGCAGTAAGGCCACTTGTATTATTTTAGATGAGCGATGCCTATCCCCAGCACAATATACATTTTATAACACTAAGTTTTTAAATCAGTTTCTTCAATAAAACAACTTTAGAAACATTTTTTTCAGAATGCGCGAGAGTGAAAGGACGAGAAATTGGGCTGGCGAAAAAAAAAGTGAAAACCTAAATTATAGTCGTTATATTAAAGAAATGGTGTAAAAGGGTGGTTTTATTACAACGATTCTTAAATACAACTGCTATAATATATTCTAACCCTAAAACCATGCCCTTTGCTCATTCCCTCTCTCTCGTGCTCGCGCCGCTCAGTAGATCCCTCTCTCTGGTGTTCGCGCTGCCCCTCTTGCCGCTTGCACTGCCCTTATTGCCTCGTGCTCGCACCATCGGTCGCCACGCCCTGCTCGCCGCTTGCACCTTGCCTTGCTCGCCGTTCGCGTCGTTGGCCATCACTCGCGCCCCTGCTCGCCTCTCGCACAGTAAGTGTTACATCTGGATCCACACCCGCTCATCTGGAATGCACACGTGGAAGCTTACGTGGCATCAACATCACAGGAGCCCAGCCTCGAACAGAAGGGATATCACGCCGAACAGCGTGTGTCGAAAAGGACAAGTCGAACGGATTACGTTAAACTAACTGGACGCCAGGTGAAGTACGGGGGACAATACTATTTTTAAGAGATATGGTCCTCCCTGCCCTCAGACTGCGTCGTCCGTACATCATACAGCCGAGTCCATTGTGTGGCTACCTTACAGGTATTAATGGTTTGACACTAGAGCTGAAGCCCATTCCGTTGAAGTGGCTCTACATAATAGATCAGGATATAAAAATCTCATTATAACAGGAAAAAAAGACCTTTTTTTCTTCTTCTTCTCCTTCTTCTCCTTCTTCTTCCTTTTCTTCTTCCTTAAGTCTCCAACTTCTCTATCATTACTGTAATCGCACAGATATCTTGGCATTAGTGAAAACCTTTGGAGCCTCCTCGAAAGGAGCCGTTGTTTTTCCACTCGGTCAGTTTTCCACATAAAAGGTCCTTTGTTCTTCTAGTTGTTTCTTTGTCACAATAATTTGGTGGCCTCAAACCGGATCGAGCCCGATCTCTTCAATCACCCATGGAAGACACTCATGGCAAAAACCACTCACCATCCGGTGGACAGCAGGCAGTGCACCTGCCCCAGGACAATGTTGCTGCGAACGATCGACAGCTCCAAACCTTGATGAACGTAGTGGCCACACTTTCCTAGATAATGAACACCTTCCTTGCCAACTTTCCAACTCTCCTTCAGTAGCAGAGGCCTCTCCCTCTAGCTCTTCCTCTCGAAGGCACTTCCACGTCCGAGCACGGAGCACCTTGAATTGCCCCCGAAGAGGCCAGCACCCACACTACCACCGAAAGCCGACTCGAGGTGTATCCTCCAGCCCCCCCGGTGGACACAATCTTCTCACCTGCCATAATGGGGGTGCCGGTGCCTCGCGCGTACAAACTTCCCAGGGTCAGAGATTACGATGGCCTCACTGACCCGGCCCAGCACGTGAAGCGCTTCGAGAATGCCCTGGCGACGAGCGATTCTATCTCATATGCATACAAGTGCCACCTGTTCCAGAATACTCTGACGGGCCTAGAGTTGGACTGGCTTGACAAAATCCCTCAGGGCTTCCTCCAGAACTTCCATCAATTCTCCGAGCAGTTCCGCACCAGATTCAGAACATCGAGGACCACCTCTTGAACAATCCACGAGCTCTAGCAGATAAGGCAGGCCCCTGATGAGTCCCTGCTCAACTACGTGGATCGGTTCTCGAAGATGAACACGGAGACGAAAGACACTACCTATGACAGATCAATTATGATCTTCATCCAAAGTATCCTGCCTGGGGAGTTATACGACTCCTTCGTTGACGAAATGCCAAAGACACTAAAGGAAGGAAGGACGCGCGTTGAAAAATGAATTCATCTCGAGGACACAAAGGCCCTAAAGTTGAAAAACAAGAAGGAGGATGCCTCGCCCCAAGACAAGAAAGGTGAGACCGTGAAGACAGAGTCTAGCACTCCCAGGAGAAACTTTCGAGATCGAAAGTTTCCCCGATCTCACAGGAAGCACAAGTTTGAGGGTGACTCCCCGAATCCTTCAATGTCGGTCTACATCATTGAGGAAATATTCTCAATCCTCAGCAACATGGGGTTCATCAAGAGCTGCGGCAAGCACGAGCCACCTCAACCTGGCGAGGATCCTACAAAGTTTAGCAAGTTTCACCAGCACTACGGTCACCTCCTCTTCGAATGCCACTCTTTTCGGGCACTCGTCAATGAGTATATAGAGAATGACTACCTCACTGACTATAAGAAGATAGAGGGGATCCCGTCGAAACTGGCACGGGCGCTCTTCCCTCATGACGAGCCTCTGGCGGTCCCCCATTCAACCCCAGCAACGTCGAAAGCTAACGGCAAGAAGGTTGTCCTGTCAATCTTTGGCTACGAGTGCAATCTCCAAGCCCGAAGGTGCCAAGAGGTTTGCGCCATCAAACTCCCCCCACTTTTGCCTGACATTGTCTTCACCGCAGGCGACCTTCCTAGAAAGGGGGCCAACCGCGACGACCCCATCGTCATCGTCGCTGAAATCGGAGCTTGTGATGTCCATCGGACCTTGGTCGACATCAGTAGATCAGTTGACATACTATTTCTCCGTGCTTTCAACGAAATGGGCATCGGTTAGTGTAAGCCTCTCCTCCCTTTCATGACCATCTTTAGTTTCTTCGGCGACATCTACTAACCCGCAGGCTACGTCACCCTGCGTGTTGCTCTTGAAGAGGGCCCCAGGAAACAAATAAGAGAAATTGACTTCAACATTATGGACGCTCCCTTTGGCTATAATGCAATCCTGGGACAACCTGCAATGGCGGCATTCAAGATGGTTGAGTCCACCTACGACTTATGCGTCAAGTTCCCCACGCCGCTCGGCATTGCCACCATCAAGGGGGACAAGGTCGGGGCTAGGAAATGCTTTGAGATAGATGCACGTCTCCACACAGACCACCTAGACCCAAGAGATCACGTCCTACCGCCAATCGAACAAAATGAACATGTAACCATCGCCGACAAAAAACTGTATTAATTTCCAAGGATTTCCCTAACAATGAAAAGCCCGCTCTAGCGCCCCTCTTTTCTGAGTATTTTGATGTATTCACCTGAGAACCTAGGGACATGCTAGGGATAGAAAGAGCTGTAGCTGTAAGTCTCAGACTAGAAGTGGCCCCGTCAGACAGAAGAAGAGGAATTTTGGTGGTGAAAAGCAGTGAGCAATCCGAGAGAATGTCAAGAAACTCCTAGCCATCGAATTCATCAGGGAAATCACGTACCCATCATAGCTCGCAAATGTCATGGTAGTAAAGAAGAATTCCAAGAAGTGGAATTGCGAATGTGTGTAGACCTTACGGACCTAAATAAAGTCTGCCCCAAAAACTTCTACCCCTTGCCGAAGATAAACAGACTTGTCGACTCTTCGACGGGGTACTCAATGATGAGCTTCGTGGATGCCTTTTAGGACTACCATCAGATCCGAATGACCGAGATGAGGCTTCTGCTGACCAGGAGATGCTACCCTTTACCCCTGGCGAAGTGCATCCGCGAGGAGGACTCGAAAACCATACCCGAACAGATCCACGACGGAGACTACAGAACCCACACCGCAGGACAGAATCTCGCCCTCCAAGTTCTACACTAGGGATATTATTGTCCAAATCTCCGGAAAGATGCCAAGGAATTTAGCTAGAAATGCTCGCAGTGCTAAATCTATTCGAGCATCCCGAGGCAACTCGCGGCTCAACTATAGCCCATAACCAGCTCTTAGCCATTTTCAATGTGGGGCCTTGACTTTTTGAGAACATTCTCGAAATTTGGAAGGAACCTGTGCCATGTGCTGCTAGCAACAGACTACTTCTCCAAGTGGGTCGAGGCGAAGGCGATGGCACAACTGACTGGTGCTAGTGTTAGGAATTTCATTTAGCGATATGAAGGTTCGGCATCCCGCTTTCACTAATCTGTGACAACGAAACTGCCTTCACGAGCCGAGCCATCCGAAATCTTTGTTCCAAAAATGGTATCAACATGAGCATCGTATCAGTTCGACATTCGCAAACGAACGGACTGATCGAGACATCGAATATAAACTTCCTCAATACATTAAGAAAATAGATTGACAAGAGTGGGTCATCATGGGCAGCCGAGCTACCGGCGGCCATCTGGGGACTAAACTGCACACCAATCACAGCCACGGGTCAAACGCCTTTCTTTTTTATTTTCGATGGAGAAGTGCTCGTCCCGATCGAACTAGAAATCTACTCCCCCAGCGTCGAACACGCCAGCAACTTCGATCCACCAGCTCTTCTCGAATGGCAGAAACAAAATAAGAACGCAAGGAGACTCGAGCTTTACCTCCTTGAAGAAGAGAGGGAACTAGCTGCCTTTCGTCAAGCAGAGCACAAACAGAGGATCAAAAAATATTATAACAAGCATGTGCACAAGAGACCGTTCACCGCCGGCCATGACATGGCATCAGGCAAGCTCGACCCTAACTAGGAAGGTCCTTTCATCATCCGCGATGTACTCAATCCAAACACCTATAAGTTGGCAAGGCATGACGGAACTCTCCTACCAAGGACCTGGAGCGGCAATAACATCAGAAGATTTTATTCATAAAACTCCTATAACTCAACAACATTATCAAGTTTTATGAAATGATGTCTTCAATTCTAACTTAGCGCCTAAGCGACTGGCAGTCAAGGGCACTCCCCTTCTCGAAGTTCTAGGCCTGATAAATTCTAACTTAAGCGCCTAGGCGACTGGCAGTCAAGGGCAGTCCCCTGATCAAAGTTCCAGGCCTGATAAATTCTAACTTAGCGCCTAGGCGACTGGCAGTCAAGGGCACTGCCCTTCTCGAAGTCCCAGGCCTAACAAATTCTAACTTGGCGCTTAGGCGACTGGCAGTCAAGGGCACACGCCTTTTCGAAGTCCCAGGCTTGATAAATTCTAACAAGCACCTAGGTGACTGGCAGTCAAGGGCACTCTCCTTTTCGAAGTCCTAGGCTTAATAGATTCTAATTTTGCGCCTAGGCGACTGACAGTCAAGGGCACTTTCCTTCTCGAAGTCCTAGGCCTTATGAATTCAAACTTAACAATCTCTCTCAGCTTCACGACAGTAAGCTATTATTCACAACACACAAAGCTGTTCAAAAAAGAACACAGGCATAAGCGAACAAAAACATTACATTATCAAAGATCTGCTTTACAAGACTAAAGTTACAAAATCTTTACAAATCACTCTCTCCCTGAAATCTTGGAGCCAGAGTCTACTTTGATGTCCGCACCCAGAGTTCGAGGCACATCCTCTAACGGATCCCCCGAACGAAGAGGAGAGACAGCCAGGGGCCCTCTGAAGGCTCTTCGCCCCGTACAGTTGGTCCTTCTGCTGACACTGGGATCCCTCCTGCGATCCCTTTAGCGGCTGCCATTTCTGCTTCAGTGGGAAGGATAACCACCTTCAGGTTCAAAATGAAGTCGAACATCCGCTCCATCCTCTCCGTCGACATCCTGAAGAACGAACACTAGTACGAGCGACTTTCCAAAAGGATGCACTCGTTCATGTCCAGCCCTTTGAGATCCTCGCGACTCACTAACCCCCGATCGAGAAGAGCCGAGCCGAGCATATTCACCCAACTCTCGAGCGCCTCCTTAATAAGGGCCTGGAACTCAAGAGAATGGCGGAATTTGGCAACCCCTTCTTGACGAGCCTCCTCACAAGACTGATTAGCGCGTTCTCCAAGAGCCGCTGAAGTTCGGCCTCCCTACAACTGGAGTCTTCCAAGCCCCGCATGGCCGAATGGAGATGCTTTTCGGCCAGACGACGTTGGCATTCTGACTCCAAAAGCCAGGGTTCGTTTTCTTTCGCTTTCCTCTCTTGTGCCATGGCTCCCTTGGTATGCTGCTCTACTTGACATCTTACGACACCTAGCAAATCGGCAACCCGAGCTGGTCACCGAGTTAGACCTCCCTTCGGGAATGCCTCTTGGAGGGTCATCGCGAACGCCATCCCCAGACTCATCGGCGCTCTGGTCAGCAGAAGCCGACCCCTCAGCGCCAGAATCCCTGGAGTCTTCATGCCCCTCGCGTTGCTCTTCAGGATCGTCGCTGACCTGCACATTGTCTATGTACTTCAGGTCGTCCTCACCCTCCTCGGAAATGGCCCGCCACCGCCAAAGAGATCCCCCCCGCCGACTCTCCAGATACCGCCCGTCTCTTTTTTGGAACCAATGCAGTTCAAACTCTGACTGGCCTGCAAGATAAAACACGGGTACACGATCAAAGCCAAAAAGAGGAAAAGGGCAACTGTCAAACCCTTACCTGTATAAACCTGCACATCATCTTCAAGCTCACGCAGGTAGTCCTCTGCATCGTGCATAGGTTTTTGAATTTTATCCACTTTTTGAAAATGTGGATCCTCAAAATCAACTCCATACCCCACAAACCTTGCCTCGCCTACTCTCCGAGGAACAACAAAGCTCACTCCGCAGGGCTCGGCGAAGAAAAACCTCCTATACCAGTCCGCAAACCCGGTGTCCCTCACCTTGAACACTTGGCAGTACTTGCCCTTCAAGACAAAGCACCAGTGCAGGTGAGGGTTCGCCTCCCACCGAAAGACTGCCTTGAAGATGTTGATATCCCAAGGGATCTGCCGGCATCGTAGCTCCTTGATGAGACAGTAGATGATGGTGACCATGTTCGGCGGGAGCTGCATGGGGACAATGCCAAAGAGGTTGAAGATGTTCGCGAACTCCAACTGGAAGGGAAGGAACAACCCGCAGCGTAGGTGGTGGAGACACACCACAATCTTCCCTTTCGGCAAGGTCATGAATGTCGCCTCCGCCAACGGGTACTCCAACCCGACCTCCGAGTTCCTCCCCAAGACCTGCTGCACCTCCGCCTCGAAAGTGTGTGAAGGAAGGGCACAGAGCTTACCTCGAAGAGCATGGTAATCACTCCACATTTCCTTCGCTCTGCTTCGCGATTTCTTAACTATTGTGAAACCGAGAAAATGACAGTAGTAGGGACCCCTAGTTGGGCCGCAGGCTTTTTTATATTGTATATCCTGACGGTTCCACTTCCCGAGGGCAGCCTCTAACTATCTAATAATGGGGGCCCGGGCCTACCAGGCGCGCACCTCGCCTCGATTCTCCCAACGGCCACATCACCAAATTCAAAAAAGAGGTACATTTCATTAAACCCTTTTCCTTCACAATTCACCGTCCCAAAAAAAAAAACAAGAGGGGTGGGGGGGGGGGAAGGCTATACCCTAAGGAGAAAGCCCGAACTCCGGCTCCGCGAGGAGACCCCAAATTGCTCTCGCAAACTCTATTCGACGATGTTTCTCTTCCTCCAGCTCTTCGACCCGGGCCGCCAGAGCAGCTTTCTCCTTCTTTAGGCCCTCAATTTTGAGCACCACTGACTCCAGGTCGCTTTCACAGCGAGCACATTTCGACTCCAACTCGGTGATTGCTTTCTCCGCCTCTGACGACTCTAGCCTACGAAGGAGGGTAACTCTTCCACCTTCTGCTCGAGCACCTCGGTCCGCCGCTCGAGCACCTCCGCTTGACCCGTGCTAGCTACCCGCTTTTCGACCTGGTCAAAGTGCGAACAGATGTTGCGCGCGAAGAACTGCGCGCTCGAACTTCCAAAGCTCGGCCCCTTTTAACCCGCCCCTGACGAGGTCTCCAGACCAACTGAGGGTGCCGGAGGAGACGACACCGGGGTCAGAGTGCTGCAGTCCTGCGACGGCACACCAAGGACCTCCGTGGTCAGGGGAATGGAAGATTGAGCCACCACGTCTATTTCCACCGGCTGCGCTTCGTCATCCGCCACGATGACGGTACTGTCCACCGGGGAGGTCATATGATCTCCGCTTTGGAGGGATCTTGACGTCGCACTCACGGCCCTCCGCGAGCCCCCGGCGTCGGCGGCGGCTCCCCTTGAGTTGGAGAGACGGATTCATGGCCTCTTCGAGGCCTCCTCATGAGCGGGTGGCCGCCTTGCGCTCACTTGGCCCGACTGGGTAGGACACCCAGCCTTAGGAGGCTCGTCCCGCACGAAACCAGCGACATCTGTGAACGTGGACATCGTCGCATTGGCTCTTCTTTTGAAATCAACAAAAATCCCAACCGACATTCCACCAACATTTATACAGATTCTAGAAGTCCGCGTGGCACCAGGGCACGCGCATCAATGTGCTTCACGACTACCGAAGGGGCATGTTACATTTGGATCCATGCCTGCTCATCTAGAACGCACACGTAGAAGCTTATGTGGCATCAGCAACACAGACGCCCAGCCTCGAACAGTAGGGGTATCCCGCCGAACAGCGTGTGTCAAAAAGGACAAGCCGAAGGGATCACGTTGAACTGACCAGACGCCTGGTGAAGTACGGGGGACCACACTGCTTTTAAGAGAAATGGTCCTCCCTGCCCTCAGATTGCGCCGTCCATACATCATACAACCGAGATCATTGCGTGGCTACCTTACAGGCATTAATGGTCTGACACTAGAGCTGAACCCCATTCCGTTGAAGTGACTCCACATAATAGATCAGGGTACAAAAATCTACAGAAAAAATGGACCTTTTTTCTTCTTCTCCTTCTCCTTCCTTTTCTTCTTCCTCAAGTCCCCAACTTCTCTATCATTACTATAATCTCACAAATCACTTGGCATTAGTGAAAACCTTTGGAGTCACCACTAAAGGAGTCGTGATTTTTCCGCTCGGTCGGTTTTCCACGTAAAAAATCCTTTGTTCTTCTAGTTGTTTCTTCGTCACAACAGTAAGATTGTGCTCGCGTCGTTGGCTCCGATCTCGCCGTTGACCCTGCTCCCTCTCATGGGCTGCTGCCGCGTTGTCGGCCCCTGCTCCCGCCGTCGGCCCCTGCTCCCATCATCGGCCCTTGCTCCTATCATGGGCCCTGCTCGCTCTCGCGTCCCTTGCTCCCTTTCATGTCGTTACCCTCTTGCGCCTTTCGGCTTAGGCCCCTTTCTTCTTTTTGTGTCGTCGGCCCTCTCGTGCCCCTTACTCCCTCTCAGGTCGCCGTCTTACGCCCCTTGCAGGACTCGTGTTGCCGGCCAGCCCTTTCCGTCTTGTGCCACCACCAGCTTGCTGTCCTCTCCCTCTCATACTGCTCCCCCTATCCTTGCTTTGTTGTGTTGCCCTCGCATAAGTGAAGGTATGTTATTATATTTGCATAATTGATTAGTAGGGCCAACAAAAATGACTCTTTTTACTTTTAGTTAATTTAACATAAATATATTTTTACACAAAAACACAATTTGAAATAGTTTTTTTGTATAGAATTTTTTATGCATTGAAATAGCTTAATTGAAAATAAATTTAAAATATGTATAAGTTTAAATTTTTTTAGAAATAATATAAATTTAAATTTTTAGGCTTCTATAATGTGCATAATATAACATAGTTATCCAAAATTTGTTATACATAAATTGTCATCAATATTATTGCCTACATCTTTACATAGGCCAGGATGAACTTGGGTGGGAACTCTAGACCTATCAGGTAGTCTACCAGCTTCCCCACTCAGTCGTCTACCTTGAGTTGGGGATCTCTAAAGATGTAGCCATCCATCACACGCGAAACAAAATTGTTCAACCTTGGCTCACTTTTGACGAAGAATTAATAATCATGCTAGTTAGAGTGGGAGCTAGGCATGATGCAGAAAAAAGGCATCTCAAGTCTGCGCCCTCATAATCAAGCAACTCAAGTATTAGACATTCTTCTAGAACATGAGGAGCGCTCGAAAAATCCATAGAACCCATACCCTCTTTTCTTTCCTCTAGACGTGGGCAAGAGGCATAGATGTATGGTACTTCCGGAACTAGCTTGAAACCATCTAAAACCTCCATGAACTCCAACTATGGAGGTAGCATCATCCATATTGAGGAAGATGCTGTAGACAAAGACATAACCTGCCGAAAGCATATTAGGATTGTCTTCTTCCTTCGCTGCTCTAATCTTAAGTTGAGGATTCAGATGATTAATTTATATTTAATAGAATAAATAAAATATAAATTTTAGTACATTAAATAATAAAATATATAAATTTTAGTAAAAAAATGTATATATTATTATGCATTATCTTTATTAAAAAAAATTAATTTAATAAAATTTGAGATAATTAATTTATATTTATAGAATAAATAAAATATAAATTTACATAATTAAATAATAAAATATGTAAATTCTTATAAAAAATTATAAATCTTATTATGTTTTATCTTTATTAAAAAAATTTAATTTAATAAAATTTGAGATAATTAATTTATATTTTATAGAATAAATAAAGTATAAATTTTTATAAGTTCAATAATAAAATATATAAACTCTTGTAATAATCTTTTAACTTTTTTGTTTTAAAATTGCCTAATTCATGGATGATTTCTTAATTAATGACAACAATTAACTGCATCTGAAATATGCTTTTTCTTAATTATAATTATATTATTAATTAATTAATTAAAAAAAATTAATTAAAAAAATCAACCAAGTTTCACTAGCTTTTAGGTTTTGTAATAAGATGGGGTTTGGATTAGATTACAAAATAGCAAACCTGAACCATTGCAAGCACAGAATATAAACACATAAAATTACCCTATATAACACGCCCTTAATTCAAGAAACTTGGCAAGCTTTGAGCCAAATTTCTCTTCACCCAATCAACTTTGTACCAAATACTTGGTATCTTCTATTTCCAAATTGGTCATTGCGGTCAACAAAATAGGACTTTAAACAGCACCAAATCCACGGTGGATCCCTGGAATTGATAGAGTCGCCGGTGGAATCCCTCATCCCAAGCAGCTTCTTCATCTTTTTATTTAACACATCATGTGCAGGATATCCACCAAAAAAATACTCCTGCCATGTGAGACGTTCTTGTTAGCTATATAACCACATTTTCTCACGTCTGTACAAGTATAATTTAAAAGCATGAATTTATGCGAGCCAAAATTAGTCCCCATTATTATTTGAACAGAGCTACTATTAATAAAAGATAGGCAGTACTAGTCTTTATACATGCCCATTTCACAGTCAGATATGTCCATTTCTTGTGGCAAATATTAATGTGGTTCCAGCTAACAACATGGCAAAGTAGTAACTACTACTAGCATCTCTGAGTTAGCACAATGATTACAATTGTTCAAAAATTTACATGACAGCCTGATGAAAAGGAAAGTAAAAGATAAAAACCACAATAGTCATATAAATATGAAGTCTGGGAAAAATATTTAAAACAAGAAGAAAAAAAAGCATCTCACCCCATCTTCTTCTAAAATATATGCATGAACTCTGGCAGTAGGGTCTTCAAGGGTTAATCTAACTTGGCTATACCCATTTGAAGACATCAAGTCCGTAGCTCCACAAGGATGAGATGCAACCACACGAACAACAGTTCTGAACATATGTACCACCTACAGCACGCACAATCCATTGGAATAAATCATATATCACAAATGGTATTCGTAAACAATGTCCTATATATATATATATATATATAGTCTACACATGGCCATGGTCACCAGCACCAGCAGCATGTCATTTCAACAACTGGCGAATTCTCAAGCTATATATATATATATATATATATATATATATATATATAGTCTAATACACATGGCCATGGTCACCAGCAGCAGGCCATTTCAACAACTGGGGGAGATTCTCAAGCTTTATCATTTCTAACCCATTACACAAATATGAGGGTTTGTATTAAAAAATAATAAAAAACATATAAAGGAGCTTATGCAGACCTGACCAAAAGGAAAAGACAAGAAAGCAATACAATTTCAATAAAAAAAGAGAATGAGTATAAAAATTAAAAAATAAATTGAAATAAGTGTACAAAAACATTTCTTTTATTTCATAATTCATCTGGATGCTTAAGGATAGGTGCATAGTCAGTTTTTGTTTAAGATCCTCAAAAGCTTGGCTTTTCTTTGATTCATGCCTATTTTAAGCAAAATATTATTTCATTAATATTTAAAATTTATGACAATTTAATAACTTTATTTCATAATCAACACAAATTTCAATCTTAAAAATTAACTTTAATCACATCCAACATAAATTTTAATATTAAAAATAACTTTATTTCACATCTTACACATTTTTCAATATTATTCTCTGTTTGGTTAGAGACCAGATTAGATATGTCACTTTTAAAAAAATTAAAATAAAACAAAATTTTATTTTTTCATCCACAATATATAAATTTTAATATAACAAATTTATTTTATATTACATTCTACATATTTTTTAATATATTAATTAATTTTATTTTATATTCTACACAATATAGAAAAAAGATTACTGCCAAAATAACCTCCAACCAAACAGAAAAATAAAACTTCTTTCTCATTAAAACTATAAAATAAAATATTTTCTATTTCTTGCCTATAAATAATCCTCTAATCAAACAAACCTTAGACATTCAGTTATAGGGGTCATAATTAAACTAAATTATTGAATAAACCTTCCATAGAATATAGCTAAATCATGAAAACTTCTTTGCTTTATTGATAGATGTTGGTTTAGGTTAATTTTTGATTGCTATCATTTTGTCTGGAATTATAGAGATACTTTGAGAAAACACTATGAATATGAGAAAAAGAACATTAAATTATAAAAAGCTACATTTTTTAAGATTAGGATAAAACTTGGTAATCTCAAGACTTAGTAAAATAAAAAAAAATGATCCAAATACCCAGACTTAAACTTGCTATAATAAGAATATCATCAAAATAAATCTGCAAAATTTTTCTGAAAAAAGATTGCAAGATATGAATCATAGCTTTGACAAATGTACTAGAAGCATTTGATAAGCCGAAAGCCTGTTTGGCCGAGGACTAAAATTAGGACCAAAATAGTACTGATTTAAAAAAGAACAATAATAATAATAAATAAATTTTTTTAATTATTCTACATAAGTTTTAATATAAAAAAATATTATATTATATACTCAAATTTCAATAAAAATATCTACTTTATTTCACATCCTAGACCAAAATATTTGAATCGAGTATTTTGATATATGATGTGAATAAAGTTAGCAGGGCTCCACATTTCTACATTAGCGGCCCTAGTTTCCTCTCACTTTATAAATATCTCAAACTGGACACTAATCTTTTAAAATTGATTACTATGGTATAATGTTTGTAACGCATTCTAGTGTTTTTGGCAACAGAAAAGGAGCAGGCTTTGCACACCTTGTCTTTAAAACTACTTCATTTCATTAGGAGGGTGTTGCTTGCAGAGATTGTAAAACATTTTAATAAGTTATTTGCTCATCAAAAGCATGCAAGTATGGGACCTATATAACTGACATGAAACTGAAAACTAAGCAGCAGACGTTGAAATTTGCTAATAAATTAGATTCTCAGAAAAACAGTATCCTGATCAGCATGGCATATCCCAATTTCCTGAGCTCTATCAATGACATGCTTTCACAAGTCTATATATCACCCATTAAAATTCTTGGATTTCACTTTTCAACAGATACCACAGCTACTATTTAAACTTTGATGACAACATGATAAATCAAGATAATGTTGAAGTCCTCCTCCTTATGAGGAAGAAGATTGAAGTTGAGAAAGTTTGTCAAAAAACTTCTCAAAAAGGTGTCCTCATAAAAGGTCTACCAAAGATGTAAATACATCATCGAAGAGACTCTTTGAAACTTAGATGAGCACCAAAATTCTCAATGAAGAAAAACATTGACTAAGGTTAAAACCCGAGATTTGGAAACCTTGACAAACGATTGTCACAAATGAGGATAGGCGATCATAGTATAAGGAAGATCTCGAAGGAACCAACCTTTTAGGAGTGACATCCCATAGGGAAATCTCAGCACTCAAGAAGTTACTCGTTCATCCATTCATCGAGAACTTGTGCTTATAAAAGATAAAATGGTTATAGAGTAGTAGTCACATCAGCTCACTATCAAACTGTCCTAGTGATGCGGGACAGAAGAATAACGATGCAGTTTAGAGATCAGCAATTTTATAAAACAAATTATTCACAAACTAATGCTAAAATATCAGAGAACAATTTTGTAATGACTGAGAAACTAATTAAATCCATAAAACTGATTTCTTTCAAAAATTTTAAATAAATTAGATCAAAGGTAATTTAAAAAATACCAATTCAGATTAGAGCGCAATCCGATTTTCAACAAATCCGAAATGGGGATTAAGGATCTCACAATATTTAACTAACAGTAATTTAAATTCACTCAATAATAAAAAGTCGCACAGGTGAAACAAGTTCGAGCAAATGACAAGCGAGCAGAAAAATCTAGATTATTCGACTTAACCAGGTTAAAAGCTTTGTTGAAATTCGTACCTAAGTCAAAGAGTCCAGTGATCATGATGTAATTTCCCCCCAAAAAATAAGGCTAGAGCAACAGCAGGCATCGGGTGCACGCAACACACGCGGAGTCGAGTGCGTGCGGAGCCGAATGCGTGCGGCGCAGGCGCAGGCGGGATCGTGCGGCGCAGGCGCAGGCGCACGGGGAGCCTGGCGCACGTAGGGAATCGGGGAGCGGGTGCGCTCGGGACCGGCAGTGCGGGCGCACGCGGTGAGGAGGCTCAGGCGTCGGGTGACGCGGTCGTCGACGCGAGTGCGACGGGGGGGGGCACTGTGCATGCAAAGCTCGGGAGCATCGGGAGGGGTTGCTCAGGCACGTCTGGCGGAGCTACACGACATCATTGAGCGGAGTTGTTATGTTCGTGAGCGTAGTCGGCCCGTTGTCGGAGAGTTGATGCGTGAACACAAGCCGGCGAGCGGAGTGAGCGTAAGATGTAACAAGGGGAATGCCGAGGGGGTGTAAGATGAGTGAAATCGAACCCGGAAGTGGAGAGCTAGAGCGGGTGAATTGTCAAAAATTCTAAGATTTCACAAGCTAAAATAAAAAGGGGTTTTTACATACAGGACATGAAATTTACACGAAATTACACATTTCACCATCAATTCATAAATATTATTACTATCACACCATATTCCTTTAAATTTTACGGATTTCACATATTTCACATATTTTATATACTTTATAATATTATATGTAAATTAAAATGCATAAATTCATTAATATTTAAATTCTAATATATATTTTTATTTTTTACTGTAAACACATCAATTTTCTTACTTCAATTAAAAATTATAGTCATGTGGATTTAAATTCGGTACCCTGATTGAAAATTTTAAATAGGATAAATAAATTAAAATACATAAATTCATAAATATTTAAATTATTATTTATATAAATTAATTTATTTATAGTATTTAATTAATATATTAATAATATAGTGAAGATCAAGGCCAATTTAGAAATGTGAAGTTCACTATCAAAGAATATGGTATGAAATATGTGAAATGCGTAAAATTTAAATGAATATGGTGTGATAGTGGTAATATTTATGAATTGATGGTGAAATGCGTAATTTCGTGTAAATTTCATGTCCTGTATGTAAAAATCTCAAATAAAAATTCATTAAGAAGAGCCCTAGACACTACCATTTTGAACTCTCACTGAGTCGAAACAAAAAAAGGAAAATTTCAAGACATCTCTTAATTTCAGAGTTAAAGGTAATGGTAAACTGCAAGCAAGTGGCATCTTAAAGCCACAACAAGAAGAAAAAGATGGGGCCAATAGGCAACAATTTTCAATTCTCAACTAATACATGCAAACATGACTGTAAATACAACAAAAAATTTACCTACCTAACATTTTCACATTATAATGCACTTCTACAGAGGACAATTTAATTTTCATGAGGAAAAGTTCAAAACAAAAATCAGTAATGAATAGTCAAAGCCTTTCGAAGTACCTTTGGATTCAAGAAGGATTGCAATAAAGTTGAATACGTTCCGTTCAGAAAATCTGTGGCTGCATATTTAATGAAGAAAATTAAACCTTAAACTTTATTGATCATAAGCGCACTAATGCTGAAAATATGAATATACAGCAATCAAATATTACCTATTGAACATAAATTCATATTCCTTTTTTGCAAGTAAAAGAAAATTTGTTACTTATTGTGAACACAAAATAAGAAACTATGAGTCAGCAAAAGTCTTAGATTTGGTCACTATAACATCCGACCTGTAACCAGATTTAAACTTAACCCTAACCAAAAGTTACAGATTTGCATTTCATGTTTTTGCAAACACTAGAGTTCCTGAAATAATTGATAGCAATATAATGATTAGGTAACACATGTTAATATAAAGAAATTACTGCTGCTAAGTATGAACTGAACATCTGTAGGGTCTTTTGCTTTGCTTAGCTAAGCTTAGTCTTGTTATGTTCAAAACAATGGGTAAATTAAATCGGGGCCTCTAATGTAGGATAATAGCAAACTAGTCCCAACTTTGTAGTCATTGATTAAGATCTTTTAGATCAGTTTTGCACTGCCATTAGATCCTCATACGAGTGGAACTGTTAGAATTAATGTATGTTACCATCTTGCTCTCCATAGGGAATGGTCGCATATCCTTAAGGTGAGTGAGAGAGATTTGTAAGTCTCACCACCCATCTCCACCTCTATCACACTCTCTAGATCTGGGGTAAAGAGAAGGGGGGAAGAATAGTGCAAGCAGCATGGAGCATAGTGATCATAGCTTGGAGGGTTACTTGCAACAATACCAACAACAAAGAGAGCTCTAGAGACACCACTAGAAAATAGTGGGAGACCATGTAAGATGCCAAGGACACAAAGCAGAGAAAATATCAAGGTCGCGAGTAGAAATTAATAGACATGCCAACATACAAAGAGATCTTGGTATCAAGCATAATAGTGCAACTAATTTTTGAATGCACTATGCTATGTTAGGTGATTTTTATTGGGAAATGGTATGCCCCTCCCTATTGAATTTTGCAACATCCACATGTACAACATAAATAAGATGTTGGCTGACTTTTGTACCTTCTTGTAATCGATTTTAGTATAATACTATAGCAATGCAACCTTTAAAAAAAGAGAGAGGGAGAAAGGGGGAAGAAAATAGGTAACACCTCTTTCTTTCTTCTCCTCTCTCTCGATTTCTCTTCATATGCACCAACGATAGTGAAGGAGGGAAGGGAGAGAGGGAGAGAGAATGGGAAGACGGGGGAGGGTGGAGAGGAGTGGGGGAGAATGACTACACCTATCTCTCTCACTCTCTTATTTTTTTCCTTCTTCCTTTCCCTTTTGCCTTTGTATAGTAGGAGTATGTTTTTAGCAGGCTTTAGATTGATTTAAAGCCTAGAAAGAGAAATTTATTTATGGTTATGATGTGAATCAAAGTAAATTTATTACTGAGAATTGCATCTGTTGTAAAATAAAGTTATTTTTCATTGAAATATATATAAATTGTGAAATAATGTTGTTTTTCAATGTTGGCATTTGTGTTAAATAATTATAAAACATAAGTGGAGTGTTTTTAGGAGGGGATTGTAGTGTTTAGAGCACTTACCAGACAAATCCTTCAATGTTAGCTCTCTTTAGCTGCATCATCAATAGTGAAAAGGGGAATAAAGAGAGAAAGGGAAACAAGAGATAAGGGGAAAAGTCTTGTCACTACATTAGGGTATCATTGTGTCGCACCCTCTCACTCTCTCTCTAGCTGCACTATCGATAGTGGGTGGGGAGGGGAGAGAGAGCAGCGACAACTTGAGAGAGATTCAGGGAGAGGGTACAGGAGCTCCAAATACGCTTTTAGCAATCATCTATGAAATTTCCAGCATCGGTGATCCCTTCCGGCAACAATAGAAAGATTGAGAGAGAAAGGGAGAGAAAGAATGATAGATTCAAAGCATACAAAGAGAAGGATATTTTGATCCTTAAAATGTGCTTTTTTGTCAACATTTTGTTAAATATATGTTTTTCATTTAAGAGGACCATACATAAAAGAGGAAGTCAACCTCAAGTGCCTAATGATAGCTCAAAATCAATTTAAAGGACCAAAATTAAGGATTTTAAAAGCTTGGGATTAGTTTGCAATGACCTTCTAATGTAGAATGTATATGAAGAGAAGAAAACTAAAAGAAAGGGAAGAAGATGAGAAGAAATAATAGAAAACTAGAGAGAATTTTATATCAACAAAAATCCCTAATAATATGAGAATTATTTATAAAATTCTAGCCCCAACTAATTAGAGAAACTAAAAATAAATAAAATAAATGAATAATTACTAATATTTTAAAAATAATAAATAACTTTCTTAGATTCTCAAATATTTAAATTTTAATAAAGAGAAAAACTAAATATCTAATATTTAAAAAAATTATTATCCTCCTTTAATATAGTTAAATTTTAAAATAGGATTTCATGAATCTACATCATCTTGGAGATTATCTTTATCTACATCATTTTCTTCTGTTTGGAGAAAACTCAATTTCATCGAGTCAGAATGCAAACACAAATTAAGAAGATCTGGATACAACATGAAATATCCTCCTTTTATGCTCCAAGAAAAATTATTGCTTTCTCAATGTCAATAATTCTGGCTCAAATGATGAAGATATCTCATGCCAAAATATGTTAGGAGTAGAGACCAAACCTAATGACACTTTAAACTTTATTCGTTCTGAGATTTTCTTGTTTGATAACTTACCAAAAGCATATTTTGGGATATGCTTAGACCAGACATGACAACACTATGATGTTCAATTATACTCGAAGAGAGTTGATTATCATGAGAAAGTCATTGTTCGTGTACAACCTCACTGGAGCCTAAGTTTTCATTGTTAATAATTCTATCTTATTATGTAGTTGCCTTTTGTTTGACCTCCTTATCAATGTTGTCCAAATTTATTTTTTTCCATCATTCAAGAAATACATAAAATTTGAAAAAAATTACTTCCTTAATGTGTCTCTAATATATTTTGTATTTCATTCAATGGATTGCACTTTATAATAATTACCTTAAACGAATCTTCACATTCTTTCATAGAAGATTTCTCAATTATAGGACTTGTTTCATGGTAATTATATTTCTCAACAATGAAATCATGCATGTCTTATTTGTTGGATCACATGATCAAGTTTTTCCAAACAATATCTCTAAAAAATTTTATATCTTCTCGGAACATTTTGAAGCTATGTACATATTTTAGCGTCAAGTGTCAAATCAGCTAGACCATCTTCAGTAGTAACTTTTTTCCTATTCTTATCAACCTTATAGTTTTCAGAACATTCATTCGATGGAACAACAATATCATGAGAAAACGAATGATAGGTTGCTTCAAGAGTTTCATCTCATTTTAACCATTGACAAAGTTGATGCTTCTTTCTCATTAGTATATGTTGTGGTTGTGGCTTTAATGTGATATGCTGATATGAAGAATCTTGAAATTTATAACGTACCGAAGAACTATAATAATATACCTCAAAGGATTGCTGATAAAATTAATTAACTTAATCATGATATGGCTTATAAGGAATATCCTAATAAATATTATAAATTTTTAACTTATGATATTTTTTTGAATAAGTCATGGTAGCTTGATTCCTCTTACTTGCAAAATCTGCTAGCTATCAAGGTATCTCACTAAAGAAAAGGCTAACAGTGATGCAAACTTGAAAGTGGTGTGCTAGGCCTATAGCAGCACAAAAGTCTATCAGAAGCTGTGCAGGCGGATGAACTCAGCAGGAAAATAGTGTGGATAATGGTAAATGGATTGGTGCTCAAAAAAGGTAGCAAACATGCGTTGATGACAGGCAACAACACAACCAACACATTGTGAATATGCATTGGTGACAGCGAGCGGACGCAACTGTTCGTCGGGGAGGGGCAAAGGAGCGACAAGCAGGAGCGTGCTGGCGCGCAGGTGCAATCAGAGCGGCTGCGGTAGCATGCAGAAGACATGGAGGGACGGGAGCACACGCGAGCGAGCGGGAGCGGGCACAGGCTGCGGGTAGGCACTCGTGCGCTGGCGGCTCGCTCGCGTGCGGGTGTCCGCTTGTGTGCGGTGGGCTCACACGTGCCGATGTAGTGCCTGTAATCTTGCGTCACCCATAGGCACTTACAGTTGTGCAGCAAGATGAGTTGTGTGCAAATCTCCGAGGCACGCACAAATTGTCAGTGAACGAAATATTAAAATTCTGATATCAAATGGCATAGAATGTATACGAAGAAAATAAATATATATATATATATATATATATGAGAAAAAAAAAGGAAAACTAAAATAAAAATTATTCATATTAATAAAAATCTTTAATTATAATGATATGAGACATATTTATAGAATTTTAATTCCAATCAGAGAAAATAAAAAATAATTACTAATATTTTAAAAAATAATAACTAATTTTTTCAAATTTTTGAATATTTAAATTTTAATAAAAATAAATACTAAATATTTAATATTTAAATAAATTATTATTCTTTTTTAATAAATAAATAATTAAATTCTAATATAAGTTTTTTTGGATTTACATTATGTTTATCTTCACACCCACATACTTTAGAGGGCTCGGTGTAATTTACCATTAAAATGTTGCTTGTTTGACAACCACTTTTCTTTTTTTGAATTGTCTAGGATTTATGTTTTTTTTTGTGCTTTGGGTGGTTGGTGCGGGGTGGGGGACGAAACATTACATTGGCATGAAGTTTATCTACATCAGCACATTGCCTCTTGTTACCATTCCTATTCTTACCGACACTTTTGGGGGAAAAAAAGCAAGCAGGAAGTTCTTAACTTTGCTGTTGAGATTGTAAAAGTAAGACCAAAATGCTATTGGGCGTTTGATCGACAGGAATGTGCTGCATTTGCTTTATACGAAACCTACCTTTTAACTTATACCTGCTTCTTGAAGCAAAGTACAAACCCGCAATGAGACCACTATGCTTTGTTAGAATTCCTATACAACATAGAAACTTTGTAGCCAAATAAATAGCTCCTCAAGACAGAAGGATTTACTAAATTAGTACCAAGTTCACACTCTATTGGACATGTCAAGACCACTAAGATCTTGTCCGCATCATAAGGCCGAACTAGTTGAGATCAGTTATGATGCCATCATTGTTCCCCCGTAACATCAATCTTTAAATGTTCTGGAATTAGATTCAATGTCTTATGAAGCCTTGTTGGTTAAAATTTAAGCAGTGGGACCAAAAAGATGCAGGCAAGTTAAAAAGATGTTCTTCTCTTAAACACCTATTTATTAGTTTAAGGACAAACCTCAAGATAAATTTTGAATAACTAAATTAACTTCATTTCAAATCCAATACAAACTTTAAGATATTTCTCTAAAAGGAAACTTTTAATTTTATCTTTAAATAAATATAAAGGCAAACAAGTTACTGCCTAAAATAAATATGACATTGAAAATTTTATGGTGATAAGTAGCTGAGAGCAATGGACAGCATGTAGATGAATGAATTGAGATATTATCCACAGCTTAAATACACATGGCTTTGCAGGACCAAGAACTTGCATATAAAGCGTTGATAAATGATCTACCAAAAGTTATCATTTTTTTTAAAAACAGAATTGCAAAATGACCTAAAACAAGGGTACCAAGAGGAATTAACATTGGAATCATTGTCTATTAAAAAGGTTATACATACAAGATGTAAAAGACCATATACCTGTTAGAGAAGATGGAAAAGGAAAGCTCGAAATAGGCAAGCGCTCCACAGGAGATGCCAGACGACCTCCATAGATCCTAAACATAGGATAGCCTGAAATTTCAGACCATAGAATCAGCTTTTATTACTCATCGTTGGAAATCTAAATCACCTTTTCCGGTGTAACACTTCAAGATGTTCATCACAAATTATACGAACTTTGCTGGAATTCTGTGCTACACCACTCCACGTTCCTGATTGAAATTTAAAAACAATATTGCAGAGCTTAACCCAACGACGACCATCTTTTAGCCATGAAATGCCCACAAAAGCTTCGCCAAAAGCAATTTCCATGATTGACCCGACTTTTGGAAATTCATGCAAAGTCTCACTTGAAAGAAGGAATGCTTCAATAATTGAAGAGTTTATTGTTGGCTGTACCATATCTAAGCCACTGTCACTGAAATATCAAAGAGGCAAAATGATGTCTTCCAAGAAAAACACAAAAAAGATAACAAAGAGCAGATTTTCCTTACTCATGACAAATGTTGCTACACCTAAAGACTAAAATGATTTCAATCATAACGTGTTTTAGTTCTATAGAGTTCTTTGCATGTGTTGTTCCAGACAATGAATGCTAAGCATGTTTGACATTCCTGTAGAGTGAATGAACGTATCTGCTAAAAAGTATCCTGTCTTTGTTACTTAGCCGCAGCTACACAACCTTTAGGAAAACAAATTCTTTTTTAACATTGATCAAAGTTTAAATCGGCAAAATGGAATTGTTAATTACAAGGTAACTCACTCATGCATTACTGAGTACAAGTTGAAAAAATAAAACTTCAAGTCACTAAAAGACAGTAACTCGTACATTACTGAGTACAAGTTGACCCACAGCCATTTCTTGTGGTTCTTAAGCTCATTTGGGCATGATTTCCTCTAGAATCAATCTTGTGTATGCCTAATGTAAAAATAATTATGAAGTGAAAGACAAATTTTGTACATGCCTAATTTAGAGATGCTTGTGATGTTTGCTCAAGAAAAAAAAGTTCAGCATATGTACAAGAGAAATCTCCCTTCCTTAAAGGCCGATTGAGTTCAAATTTCGCCTTAAAGGTAATAACTTCAGGGCTTTAGAAATTCTGGGGATTGTCAACTTCCTACGGGAAAAAGACTCTGTAGTTAATTACCCATCTTTCATTTAAAAGACAACTTTTGATTAAGCTAGATAAGTGATAAGATAATGGATGGGTTGGGAGAGGAACTCGTCAAGGTCCCATGATTCCATCATTTAAAGCTCCATTGATCAACCTAATTCACTTAAACTTTTAATTTAAGAGTTATAGAATGACCCGCAACCATGAGTTAACGGATCTTTCTGTAATTTCACCTTCAGAATCGAACCCGGAGGTGAAGAATTGGAGCGGGTGGAGTTTAGGGATTCTCACCCAAGGCCCAAGCCCTTCCCTATCCAGGATATCGATTAATTCCAAAATCAGATAATCCCAAGGGAAAACAAAAATCTGATTTATTCAACATTAGAAAATAAGAGTAACAGGGAGGCGTTTATATAGACCTCCATACAAACTGACTCAATAAAAAAAATACATAATGTAATAAATTCATCACACAAACAAGAAAATACCAGATAACATGCCTAAAATAATAATCACAAAAATAGAAACTAATATAAAATAAATGCGAGAAATAAAATCATCCCAAAATGGAATCTCCAATCAATCAAAATGAATGGGAGATTTCCAATCCACCAAGTCAGCGATCCACAGCATCTATCTTTCCAAATCTGTCCTAGTAGTCAATCGATCCAGATCGAAGCAGCGTAACTAGATCTCGGCCGTCAACGGTAAACCAGGAATGAATCGACGGTCAATCGTGGTGTCCCCACCAATCCATGACCGTTTGTTGTCATGCTTCACCAATGCCTTCTAGGTGATAGGAAATCTCTACCAGTTCATGTTTGAATCCCTGCTGCAAGTCGAAAAGAAAATCCACTTGAAAGATGCCACTACGACCGCTTCAGCCACGACAAAAAGTAAGAGGAAGAGTGAATCCTAACAAGGCAACATAACCACTCAGTAGAAGAAGAAGCATCCCCAAAAAGAATTCAATATAGACTTTGGTGGAAGTCTTAGGTAAAAAAATCTTCAACAAACTGATGTCAAAGGGCCTCATCAAACCAGCCCTAGCAATCATCCGTCAACAGCAAAACAAAGACCCGAGCCAATTTTGAGTTTCACAGTATGGGCATACTCTGGCAAATTGCTTAACACTTTAATTGAAGCCGGATAGCTTTTGAGTTTTGAAATATTCACTCCATGAACATCAACCTTCCCTTGCAAAATTAGCGAGCAATTTCCAAGCTCCAGCTCTACTTAAGTTGCAAAGGAAATGGCCAATTTTGATGATATTCAGCTAAATCCCTAGAAGCCCTAGCTTTTCGGTGCTCGTCATCGCCACACAAGTATGTGGCCATTCTCCCTGCATCCTAACATCATTTTCTCTGTAGAAGACCTTCTCGTCAGAAAGGCGAACTACGATCACCCAATCGTCGTCTCTACCGACAATTTTGCCTCCACCATATCCTTATAAATAAAGGGAGTTCCATCGATGTCCTTTATGCCGAAGCCCTCAAACAAATGGAACTCCCGAATTGCACTCCTTCCCCTCAAGTGTGATTGTTACAAGCTTCGCCAGAGATGTCTATCGCCCGCTTGCCTGGCTCAATCCTCTTGTCACACTCGAACGCGCGAAGCATCCTTCCAAATGTTGACCTTCACCATCACTGATACCTCTTCCGAGTACAACGCCATCCTTAGGCGGCTGACCATTGCAGCTTTTCGCATGATCAAATCTACGTTTTGCACATGCTTGAAGCTCCCAACGTTGGAGGAGTCGCAATAGTTCACGAAAATCTGATGGAGGTGAAGAGATGCTTATCTATTGTAGTGAAGCTCCAAGAAGAGATGGAAAAGCCAAGAATGATGCTGGATGAGGGACTAGCCAAAGCAAGTGTCACATCTATACCATAAGCAAAAGTGGAAAATTTGTACTTGTGTATGAAAACTTACATGAAAGTCAAAGAGAGGCCTTAGCAACCCTTCTTTTGTCGTATACAACTATTTTCGCCTAGGTTCCCTTTGACATGCCCATAATAGATAGGATTGTTTTCGAGCAAAGGTTGAGCCACAAGTCAAACACCAAGCCACCAAGCAATACAACAAGAAGTCACCAAGCTGAATTTGGATGAGTTCATTCATGAAGTCAAGTACCCTGATTGGTTTGCTAATATTGACGTAGTCAAAAGGGCGAAGAAGTGGAGAATGTGTGTGGAATTTGATTAAAGCAAGGCATGCCTAAAGGACTCTTACTCGCTTCCGAAGATCAACAAACTAAGTGATTTGATCACGGGATGCTCCACTATGAGTTCTTTTTGGACGCATTCTCCGGTTACCATCAAATTATGATGACCAAAAAAGACAGAAAAAACAGCATTCACCATCGACTAGGGAACATACTGCTACAAAGTAATTCCCTTCGGATTGAAAAATGCAAGAGCAGATGGTGGATGAGGTCTTTGAGCATCAATATGGCTGAAACATTGAGTCTACGCTGACAGCATTCTAGTCAAAAGCATTGTATTAGAGCAACACGTCAATGACCTCATGGAGAACTTCAAAATTATTTGACGATACACAAAACTAAATCCCAAAAAGTGTCGCTTCGCACTCGCCTTTAGCAAGTTTCTGGGCATTATTGTCTTGGTACGAGGGATCGAGACAAGCTTGGAGAAGATAAAGGCCACATTGGAGACACCATCGCCTACGAACTACCAACAGGTTCATTTCTAAATCTAGTAAATGCTTGTACTCCACTTGAATTCAACATAATGCAATAAATAGCTGTAAAAACGTCACTATTCAACTCAAATTCATACACATGTCATAAATTAGACCGTAAAGGTGTCTATTCTCTTAAAATTGATTGATATATTGATAAATAGATGTGTAATTTAGGTATTAGATTAAAACGCAATCAAATGTCTCTAATAGATCGCCAAATATCAATTTTAGATTGAAATATATCAATAAAGCAAATATTAGGTGTATAATCAGAGTATTATGTTAAAAAACCTTCATATAGATAAGATTAAAGTCAAATTGTATATATTCTCTTCAAATACAATAGAAACTAATTGAATACCCACACAATTTCTTGTATTCAGTTAAAATAACTTATTATGCAATGAATCATACTCTAAATGCTTGTACTCCACTTGAATTCAACGTAATGCAATGAATAGCTACAAAAACATCACTATTCAACTCAAATTCATTGATATGTCATAAATCAGTCCCTAAAAGAGCATATTCTCTTAAAATGATCGATATACGGATAAATAGATGTGTAATTATAGGTATTACATTAAAACGCAATCAAGTGTCCCTAATAAATCGTCAAATATCAATTTTCGATTGAAATACATCAATATAGCAAATATTAGGCTAACCTTTCTTCACGGTCATTTAAAAAGATGGAGCTGAAAGGGATGAGGGGTGCAATTAAGTCTTCATCGAACTCAAAAACTACCTTTTTTTGCCACCTGTCTTCTCTGCTTTAGTCAAAGGTGAACCCTCTACCCTATCTCTCTACTACTAACATTGTTGTGTCTATAGTGCAAGTTCGGAAAGATGGTAGAGTCGAAAGGCCCATCTACTATGTCAACCACAAGCTATAGGGCGTCGAAGAGCAATATCCTCTATTGGAAAAGGTGGCCTTCGCTCTCGTTGTTTACATAAGACAGACGTCTTTGGCGTTACTTACAAGCGCATCAAATAACTATGGTGACGAATTTATCTTTAAAGAAAATCCTCCACACCCTTGAGGTATCTGAAAGACTGCAGAAGTGGGCGGTCAATCTCACCAAGTTTGACGTCGACGATGCACTATGAACAACAATCAATGCTCAAGCACTCTCTAATTTTGTTGTCGAATTATCAACTTTTGAATGATCCCAAATTCCCGAAGATCAAATACCATGGACACACTTCATCGATGGTGCATCCGGGTCCTGTGGAGTGGGACTAATTTTCATTAGTCTAAGAGGAATAAAGCTCCACAATTTATTCGACTCCTCTTTCCAGCCACCAACAACTAGGTAGAATACAAGACCCTCATTATTGGCATTCGTTTCTCCCACAATCTTGGAGTCGAATCCTTGAACATCTACAGCAATGCGACGTTGATAGTGTTAAGTTAAAGGTGAACACCAGATACAGGATGACGTAGTGAAGAAGTACTTGTCAAAATCCAAGTCCACTCTCTCCACGTTCAAAAAGTATAAGATAATTATTGCTAGAGAGGACAATACAACAAATAGATTGGTGAAACGAGGATGGGCTAACAGACGTTGAAATCCACATCACCGCCCTATACTATGATGAGCCTGAGGCACTAACGACATCCCTTAGTACCCCTAGTTAGATGGAAGAAATATCTAAGTACTTAATAGAAGGCAAAGCTGAGAGTCGAAATAAGACCAGGTGAATTCAAAAGAAAGCATTGAGACATGTCATGCATGAGGGCCAGTTGTATTGAATATGCCTTTCGAGACCAATGGTGAAGCGCTTGAGACCAGACGAAGTCAAACAAGTGTTAAGGAAGATGCATGAAGGTGAATGCGGAACCACGCTGGTGGAAAAAGCCTAAATTTTCGAGTAGTCCATCAAGGGTACTTCTAGTCGGGATTGCACAAAGACGTAGTTAAATTTGCCAAATGATGTCTCAATTAGTTTTTTGACAAGATCCTAAAACAACAGGTAAGTGAATTGCAATCGATAGAAGTTTCTTGGTTCCCCGTTTGGGGACTAGACCTCTTGGGGCCCTTCCAGAAGGTAGCCCAAATCAGAGGTTTCTATTGATGGCCACGGGTTAATTTACCAAAGTGGATTGAAGTAGCTAGCCGTCATGGCCCACCTAATCGTCCCACAAGTAAAAAACCTTAACTAGTCCTAAATCATATGTAGGTTCAACATGCGCATGGGTTCGATTTACAGCACTACGTTTACAAGCAAAGAGGTAGTTAACCTGTGTGCTACCCTTGGATTTTGACAATAATTCGCGTAAGTTCTCCACCCTTAAGCGAACGAACAAGTTGAAGCTTTGAACAAAAATCCATGAACATCATGAAGAAGCGAATCAAAATCATTGGTGGATTGAGGGTTGTCGAACTGCCTGAAATCATATGGTGCCTGAATAGACATCGTCTACAACAACACGAAACACCTTACTAGTTTACAAGGGAAAAGCTGCCATGCCACTCGAATTAGACGTATACACCTCTCGTATCAAATTCATTGCTACATATCAACCAGAAGACTTCGACAAATGGCAATAACAAATGACTCTCAAAGTAGGCTTAATCTAGACATACTCGAAGGAGTCAAGAAAATAATAGCCTTTAAACAAGTAAAGCATGAAGAAAGGATTCAAAAATTCTACAATAAGCACATTCGACCATGTCAATTCTAAACGGGTGATAGTGTTAAAACTGCGCAATATCATGGGGAGAGACATGATACTCTCAACAAACTGGAACCGAACTGGAAAGGACCATTTATTGATCAAGATGTCATCAGTCAAAACACCGACAAGCTAATGAACCAAGATGGGACCCTACTTCCCCAATCATGAGGTGACAACGAACTCAAACTCTTCTTTGCCTAACAATAAGAATCGCTCTTACCAAAGACTTGTACAAATCCTCAAACATCAATGAAAACAAGTCTCTATCCTTTAATTATCTGCACTTACTCAATTGTTCCTCTACCTTCGTTTTTTTAAGAACCGAACAACCTCGAGTGAATTAGTCAACCACGCCAAAGGACTTGGCATAACTTTCCACACAAGACACAAATTGCCAGGTCTTTAGCTAGTGTACCTCTAATCCAAGTATCCTGGATTAGCTTTTTACCCGCATCTATCCATGATGTGGGACCCCTTACTTATCATTACACTCAAGCATCGATGTAGCAGCCCTTGCACACTTTTTATTGTATTCAGGCAATACAACGCATTGTCTCCAAGGAACACCTCAGCTTTAGTACAATTTTTTAACAAATTTGTCATATTTATTCAACAAATTCTACATTGCTTGTCGACTGTCTAAAACAACCCTTTACATTTCTCATCTGAGACTTAAGACCTGACAATGACATGTTTTTCTACAGCCAAAATCCACTTTAATATTTATTTATGGAGTGCACATTTAGTTAAAAAAGAAATACTTATATTAGTGATGTTACAATTGGTGATCAAGCTATCAAGAAGAGTGAGCGCTTTAGATACCTTGGATTAATCATACAAAATAATAATAAAATAGATAATAACGTTATTAACAGGATTCAAGTAGGATGGATAAAATGGAGAAATACTTCTGGTGTGTTGTGCGATAGAAAAATTCTATCCAGACTTAAGGGTAAATTTTATAAAACTGCAGTAAAACTAGCAATGATATATGGTGTCGAATGCTGGCCTACAAAAAGAAAATATACAAATAAAATAAATATTGCAGAAATGAAGATGCTAAGGTGGATGTGTGGATATATACGAAAGGATAGAATAAGAAATGAGTATATCCGAAAGAAAGTTAGTGTTGCACCAATTGAGGATAAACTTCAAGAAAGTAGGCTTAGATGGTTTAAACATATAAATCGTAGACCGATTGAAGCTCCAATTAAAAAAATCAAGTTAATGGATCTTGCTCATGTACAAAGAGGAAGAGGGAGAAAGAAGACATGACAAAAAACTATAAAGAGTAATCTTAGTTATTTAGACTAAGATAAAAATTTGTTACTTGATATAGCGTAATAGAAACAAAGGATTTATGTAGCCGACCCTACCTAGTGGGATTAAAGCTTGGTTGTTATTATTGTAATATTTATTTAGAGCTAATTAAATAAACTTGTTGAGAAATTATTTGAATTCAATGATCAATAATATTTAGTTAAGTAGAAATTATTACCTTTTTAAGGAGACTCGAAGGTTACATTTGATTGATCTATCGACTTGGAGGCACATGAGTCGCTTTATTCATACTCAACAGGGCTAAGCTCCTCACTAGGGGAGAAATGGTGAAAACACAGATCAGATAACTTGACGGCCAGGATAATATCACATGGCTCAATCAAAATTTAAATTTAGATTAATTAAAGCTAATTGGAGATTACCATATCAGTTACATCTAAATAAGATTTGATTTGTGAGAAAAAAATCAAAGCTAATTTTGGAAGATTTTAGGACCATCAGCTTTCGAGTTGATTTTGTTTTAGCTATATATTTATTCTAGGTTTATTCATATTTTTATTTTCAACATTTACAATGAGATCTTCATATATAAAGGTTGCCTTGCATTATAATGAAAGAATTGATGAGTGGCATTTGATTGTGTGTTAAAGTTGTTAAATCCTGATGAAGGGAAGGAAATGAGTTACCCTTAATTATCTTTCAAGTTAGGTAAAGAAAAATTTCTTCCCCTCTCTCAGCATTCTCCTCACATCACCCAACTCTGGACTTCATTATCCTTAGCCTGCGGCTCTATTGTCACCAACACTGCCATATCTTAGTGGACCTTTACTGCCATGCGTGCGGTCTCGTTGAATCCATCAAACCAACTCGCTGCCTTACTGCAAGTAGCCTGAGAGCACCCGCACGCAAGTAGCGCGTGCATCCTTGTGAGCATCCATGCAATCAACGCCCACACAGGCGTTTAGCAATGCTTGCAGATGCTTGCAAGTTGCGGTCGCAAGAGCCAACAAGCAATGTTTGCACGTGCCCACAAGCATGCCCACACTCGTGCGCACCCAAGAGACAAGTCCACACGAGCACACAGAACAGTGTGAGCAATGCACGCGCAATTTGCGCGGGCCCTTTGCCTTTTTATCAACCACTTCTCAACTCTTCTGCCTGCAGCTCCTCACCTCTGTCTGCAACTTATCAGCTCCACCTCATGCTACTTATCAATCTCATGCGTAGTGCCTGCCATGGTGACGTGTCCATCGCGCTCGAGCCCCGTCGACCTTGCTCCAAACTTCTACTGCTCTCATTGGTATAATTGCTTATCGAGTTCAATTAACCACTAATTATTTGCTCTCAATAAAACTATATGTTTTGCTCGATTATTTGATTTAACTATAATTGTGTGACCATAAACTTAAAGTCAAGAATGAAATTACTATTGAATTTCATTGCAACATATAAATTTCTAAAACTTTAGATCTAATCTCTTGAATTTCAATTGACTACTCTAATCTAAAATTAATAAATTCTAATTTATTAGACGATACATTTTAATTTTTAATTTTAAAATAATTTATTTTGCGGGATTTAAAATCTAATTTATCACAAAATTATATTTCAAAAAATATTTGTGCTTAAATTTAATAAATCAAAAATCAAATTTTGCGGATTTTAAATCTTAAATTATCGTCCCGCATCGTTAATGTTATAGGATGAGCTTTTTCTTTCTTTATGCATCAACAATAAGAAGCTAAGTAAAAAAATTCATATTCCTTTACTATACTATGAAAACAGTATTCATACTCTATATATTGCTACTTTTAAGGTTAACACTATAATGGATAAGGGAGGGGAGGGGGCAGCCGGGCAGGAACATACCCCATTCTCAGAGCTCGAACAGGAGAATCAGTTGCATCCCACACAAGGAGCGTCCAGTCACTGTTAGAAGTTCTGTGGACATCAAGAACCTTGACACAGCGACAATGTTATAAATTTTACATGTACTAGAGTTAGTATAAGGGTTAAATAACAAAACATGGCAAGAAACTTACCTTGCATACAATATCCAGCTCTTTATCGGGCTTTATATTGCATACTAATGATGGAATGAACTCTGCAAATGTAAAAAATTGGGCATATGATTGTTAGGACTAATAAAGCGTATAGCTTCCAATCCAATAAAATAAAATAAAATAAAGCGTATAGCAGAAATGGCTTAGAAAGAAATGGCTTAGAAAAAGCAGAGAAAAATTTTATTCTACCAATGTCCACGCAAACTATCTTATTTTATTCATAAAAAAAATCTTATTTTAACAGTTGAAAAAAATCAGTCAAGACAGAATAACAGAAGCTTAAGAACATAAGAAGGTCCATAAGAAGATGCACTCCAAAAAATAATTAGCAGTAAATCAGCAAAAAAATGAATGCAGATAAATAATTTCCATCTAGCTAGTGGGTAAGTGGCTAGATTGTCAAGCAGCAGGTTAAGGGCTTTGCAACCAAGACTTAACAAACTATCCTCATCACTTACAAAGCAGTACAGCTTCAAACTTTCTCAATAGAATTCTTTAAATGAATCAGTATGATATAAATTAGCGCAAGTTACTGATAGGACCCTAAAATTAACTCATAATTACACCTTAGGCCATGTTTTTTGAGATCCTTCATTGAGGTCACTAGAATTTAAAATAGAGACATAAAAGTAAAGTAAAATAAAAACCTAATAGGTCCCCACGATTTCAAAATGTGAATCAAAGTGCAATTACGGGTAGACTGTAATGATTGATCAATAATTTACTCCATAATTTATATTGTGCTTTTATATGTGCTGAAGATGCTCCAATAGGCAAATGATCAAATGAACCAAACTGTTAATAAACCTAATCTTTAAAATTTCCATATGGTAATATCATAGAATCTAAAGTATCTTTGCAACATGAAATTACTTTCTATTTCTTGATATCGCAGCGGCAGTTTCCTTAATTGCAGCAGGATTCTTTCATCGCAATCTGTTGCTTGATACTTTCTAAAACAAGATGTCTGATATGGTGTCAAGGTTCCACTAGTTTTTCCATCAAATAATGCAAATGAAGAAATATGCTTCTTAAAAGCACAGCCATGTTGTCCTCCATAACCATTCACCTGCAGCATATTTTTTAAATTTTCGCCTAGTAGCAAAATACATAGAATTCCTCAAACATGTAGAAAAGCATAAGATTAGCAATATAATAGTTTAAATTCAATATCTGCAAAATAAGACGTAAGTTAGAGGATATATAATAGTAGTTAGACATAATGGAAGACAAGCTAGTCTAAAAACATTATTACCTAACAAGAAGACGAGGGAACATTCAACAGTTAACACCTAACACACCAAGTACAAGTAAAAATGTAAAAATATTAGTACAATTAGATTTTCATTCATAAAACGGACAAACATCTCATACAACTGCTTCAGACACTTCATTTTTCAAAAGCAAGCTAATAAAGGTTCTATGTATATAGTTATCTCCAATCTAAAGTCCTTAACTTAGATTTAGGAACCAAATCTCATGACATCTTCCCAAAAAAGAACAAAAATGTGTAAAGTACTTATCATTCAACTCAAGACCTAGGTACACATTAAAATTTACATGACTACAAGAATAAAAGAGGATCATCTTTCCAAGAAGAAGTGATTTGCATCAAATCAGACCCCCACAAACTGGTATTATTACCTTCTCAAGTAAAAATGAGGATGCAGCACTACAGCAATATCTTAAATGCTATGATCACTACCTCAACACGATGAAGGCTGATTATATCTCCTGGAGATCTGACTTTGGGTAGATTTACAAGGTTCTTCTCAAAGATGGTTGCAAAAAACCGTGATGAGGGATCTGATTCATCAACCAACTTCAAAGTAAGGAAAAGATCTGTAAAACAAACTACCATTTTTCAGTTCAGAATAAAAGAATAGCTAACTAAACCGTTATATCAAAAAACAAATAAAAGACAACAAAATAAATGAGAACATGGAAACCATCATGTTTCCAAAAAAAAAAAAGAACAAAGCGTTAATGCCAAACTAGTTGGGATGGACTGGTCACAAACATATGCCCACTGACCTCCTGTATAGACCTTAGTAATAACTTAAATATCAATAAAAAAATAATTTTCTAGCTTTAGTGATAACTTCAGTAAGTCATTGCTTAGCCAAGGACATTTCCTTTTTTGCTCCCTTTAGTAAGAACAAAATGCACATGGTCATTTCCTTCATTGTCCTCATTTAACTCACGATGACTGTAAAGTGCAAAGTTAGAGTTGTAGTTCAAAATGGAGACAATGACTATCAATTGGTTGTAGAGAATTATATTAGTAATAACAAAGTCTCTAATTGTATGTCTGACTTTAATAATAACTTAACTAAAGGTTAAGTGCACTTGATCTAGCAAGTGGATAATGGACAATCGGACCCTAAAGCAAGTCTCTAACTGGATGATCTATGCATCCAATCTCTCAGCATCAATATTCATGATGTAAGGAGATCTTTTTCTCTTACACCTTTAATTGTCATGGCTCCTTTCCACACAAAGAAGAATGAAGACTCGTGACACACTTCTCTGTTTCTCCTTTTCTGAAAGTGAGTCCGACCACACAAACTATGGCCTTTCTTTAGATCTCCAGTTGTCATCGTCATGGCCACTCAGTTGAACTTGTTAGTTGCTCTGTTGGAGCTGAACTTCAAAAGAGCTCCAATTGAAGTTAAGCTACAATAGGATAGACATTTGTTATTGCAGGAGAGCGACTTAGTTAGCTAAGTCTGAATTGGATCCCTCTTCGTTACTTGGCTTTTTTACCTTTAAATCATAGTCACAACATATTGCTAAATCAAAACCATGAAACCCGAACCAAAATTTTCCTATATCTCGGTCTAAGTCATAATCACTATTGCTTACCTCAAAAATGGACGTTAAGCATGGCCCGCCGCCTCTCAGTATTTGTGAAATTGTGATCAACTGATTTTCTAAATCAAACTTGTTATCTCTCCTGAATAGTTTATACCCCAATAAAACATTTTGTTTTCTTTGGTAATTTATTCCAATTAAATAAAAGCATTTCCTTAATAATTTTCACTATCATATTACAATTTAGAAGTCATTTTAGTGATCATAGATATAAAATAACAAAATTATGGTTCTATCATTACTTCATCAAACTTATAATGTTGATTTCTTCCAATAACAAAGGTTGTATATCTACAAAATTCTAAGCTACAGTACAGAGTAAAATCTAAAAGTTGTGTTATTACGATACTAAAGGGCCTTCATCCCATCTTCAAAAAGAAAAAAAAATCTTCAAGAAGGCCTTTATAAATGTAGAAACATATTGCTGGGGCTCATTTGGTCATTCAGCTCTCTCTTTCACTGCTTTAAATAGAGGCACATAAAAGACCAAAGTAAATCAATGTTACAACAAAAGAAACTTTAGGATCAAAAGTCCCCCATCCATAGAAAATGTCGTGCTTTGGTTAGTCAGTTTAGTGCATAAGCAAAAGTAGTTGACCACAGGCACAAAGCAGATGAAAAAAAAAGCATTTATGCATCTGAAATTTCAAAAAAAATCTTCCGTCTCAACCATCTTAAGCATTTTGCATTATAACTTGAGAATAAAAATATATCCAAGTAAAGTTTCAAAATAAGTCTTATTGAAAAGATTTATAGAAGGACACACCGGTTCCACTACTCTTTTGTGGGATGCCAATCTCAATAACCTTGGCGATGAGGTTTAGCCTCGTACCGCATGATAATTGCTTTGAACTTTTTATATTAGTGTAAAAGTTTTTGGCTGGTAGAACCATTCTTAAAACTTCTTTGCTTTTTCAGCACTTATTGCAAATAACCTGATAATGTCCAAAGACATATTAGTAATTGGCAGCTTAAACATGTCAAAGCACTCATTTCTAATAACCTGATAGTGCCCAGTGACATTTTAGTAATTGGTATCTTAAACATATTGAAAGGTTTGATACAAGTAAATCATTAACTCTGAAACAAAATATATGACTAAACAAATTTAACAAATGGAAACAAGCATGGTAAGCAAGAAAAATCTTTGTAGCCTAGAAGAAAGAAGCATGTCCTAAGATGATGCTTTTGAAGTAAAAGTTCTAAACAGTACAGAATTTAACAAAGAGATGCACAATAAAGTCATGGGCATGGGCTTGGAAAGATGAAACGAAAATATCTTATTTTAAGAATTACTAGGTTAATAAATGTGATGCAAGACAACACACTCTGATTCCACAATTGATGTGAAATGGCTAAGATGAGGCGACTAGGGCTTAAAGAATGAAAATATTGTAAAAAAATAGTAGATAATTAATTAAGATTTTTATGCTTTTCTAAAATTCGACCATAACCTATCTTGCATTAAAGGCAAGATAAAGGTACATCAAAAAGTACAAAACGGACTATCATCTAGAAGGATGTTGCAAAACTCACTTGGGTAGGACATACCCCCACTCTTAAGTGGCGTCCTCAAAACAAGCAAAAGAAACTAAAAAATCGACTACTTTATTTGTGAATCTATATACTTGTGTGATCGTATAACAATTGAAGTCCTCCAACACATGTACAAAAGGGGAGGGATGGTTATGTAGGTCCCTTTCCTTAGATGCGTTGATGATATCAGCAATGATGATAGATGAGTCGCCTTCAATCCAAAGACCTTCCACACAGTACTTCCATTGTTGAATCACCTTAGGTGCTTTAATAACAGCAAATCTCTTAATAATAATGAGTGCATGAGTATAAAGTTTGAAGCTCTTGGCTTCCAAGCTTTTTACCTAAGGTTTCTCTACATTTTCCTTTCGAGATATCAATCCTTTCCAGAACCCCTAAACTAATTCATTCAAAGGTCAACTACAAACAAGGCAAGTTTCATTCATTTATTGCATCCATTCCTTTCTTCCCTGTATCTTCGTCCTCTAAACCCTAACTACTCCATCTTTGCGATCCCACATTAATTTTGATATCAAAATGCATTGTCCTGAATCTGTATTGGTATTAAAGCCAGGTTCTACCTCCTGCTCCACCGCACTATCGTCCCACCTTCAGCTCTGCATCTCCGAAAATGCCTCGACACTGTTCTTACATGCGCTAGGTCTCATAACTAGTAGCCTACGTGTAGCTCGTATAAGTCCCACGACCCACGCAAGATCGTGCGAGCTGGCATGACCTAGCATAGGTCTGCATCTACGCAAGCTTTCGCTACGCAATCCCTACCGCCCAAGTCGATTATCGGTCAACTTCTCCCAGCCTTCCAATGCCTCTTACACTGCCTCGCCACTTTGCACCTGTGATGCCCCTGTTTCCCAGATGCCAGAAAAATATTCTTTAAATCTCAATTCAAAATCTTGAATGTCACAATTAAGAATTACCTTTAACTTCTCTTCCCTTGTCCCGTGATCCTTCTAGTATCACACCTGCCACCAATAATGGCAAGAGTCTATTAATACAAACCCAGTAGATAAAACAATATCCAAAATATTAATAATCATTTCAACACTACATACAGTTTAAATAAATCTCATGTATTTAGAATCAAACCAGAAATAAAATCAATCTCTTCTACAACAATTCCAATATGCAAGATACACTTTAAATATTATACATGAGAAACAATATCATAATCGTCTTTACAAGAAATAATAACTCCATTATTTATATTTCTGGGCCCCAGGTTTCTCAACCAATCACCTCAAATGCCTTGATCATTTTCTCATCAGCCCAAAAGGCCTTGGACGCCGTCGCGCCTAATCACATAAATCAAGCTCGAGCTAGGCATGTGTGATCGCTTGTGAGAAACCTGCCTTTGTAATCATCAGCGCCTTTAAATCATAAATGCAAATATCAATTCTTTCTTTACTTAGTCAAAGACCTCTTGTAACATCTCATCACTTATTAATAATATTTACATATCATATCATAAATCTTAACGGCATAATATCAAATGTAATATACAAATTAATTATTATAATTTATCTTATCATTGAACTCATTTTATTCGACATAACATAATATTATTCTGTTTAGTGATGTAAATCTATTACTTTCATACTCTTTCACCTAGAAGCCTGACAAGAGTTCGTACAGCTTGTTATCCTAGAAGCCTTGACAGGAGTCGCACCTTGCATCGGAGATTCCACTTTAGGACATCACCCGGCGTACACTCCTCGCCCTCATCGAAATAATATATATATATATATATATATGAAACTCTCCGTCCTCGTCGGTTCTTGGTATATAAAAATTCATTAATACATCACCTGACAGACAAGCATATCACATTCATTTTCTTGTTCAATTAACAGCATACATGGCATAATAATATAATGGGCAAATTTCACTCAGGTCCCTGAGTTTAGGGGTTAATATCACACAGGTCCACATTTTTAAAATCTATCATTCGGGTCCCTAAGTTTTCAAAAAATATCATCTGGGTCCTTTTTAATTTTTTTATTATTAAAAAATATACAAAATTACCATTATACCCTTGCCCTCCCTCTCTCCTTTAGATCC
>KZ451899.1:919399-947904 GCA_002786265.1 Apostasia shenzhenica | reverse complement strand
GGATCTAAAGGAGAGAGGGAGGGCAAGGGTATAATGGTAATTTTGTATATTTTTTAATAATAAAAAAATTAAAAAGGACCCAGATGATATTTTTTGAAAACTTAGGGACCCGAATGATAGGATTTTAAAAACGTGGATCTGTGTGATATTAACCCCTAAACTCAGGGACCTGGGTGAAATTTGCCCTAATATAATTCAATATTCCCAAAACATTAAATTATATTCACAACTTAATAAAAAATCAACATCAACTTTAGAGAAAGGATTACCTACCGATTAATCGTTAAACAAAGCTTGAAAATCCTCTCTAGCTTTCTTTTTTTTTTCCTTCCTCTTCTTCTTCTTCTTCTCCTTCTCCTGCTGCTAGAGCTTGCGGCAACTACAGCGCTGCTGCTGGCGCTGCTTAGCTTGGCGGAACGGCAGAAGCAAACAGAGGCGCAGGCGCGAGAAACCGAAAGAGAGAGAGAAATTTCTCTCTCCAAACACACGCGGCACACGGGAAAAAAAGGCGGGCAAAGGCGGTTCCGCGGCTGTCCTTATCCCATTAATGGAAAATTATAATTTAGTCCTCATGTTTTCTTTTTCTTATAAATAAATCCAAAATCATTTATTTTAAGTCCAAAATCCTTCATTTTAAATCCAAATCAGCTTTAACTTTTAAACTTCAAATCAAATTATATTTCAATTTCTTTTAACTTCAAATCAAATTTCAGGATATCACAGAAAATGTTTATGTGACAACTGTTTTACCTTATTTCTTAGTTTTATAATTTTGAGAAGTTTAAACATCTCTGATCTACTAGGTAATTCTAGTTTAATAGTTACCTTCCAATCTGATTTAATTTGAAATTTTAAAAGGTTTATTTACTAGTTTTAATTTCTCAATTGTTACATATTTAGCTATGAAATATTCTGGTCATCACATATGAAATTTGTCAAAGTCTAGCTTGCTAGTCTCAAATTGTATATTTCTCACATCAATTAGGATATATTTTTTTGCTAAAAATGCATAAAAATTTAACAAGATTTACATCTATTTTGCATTTTACATTCACATTTGTGCATGCCCACTAAATTTAGCTTAGAATATACCTTGTCTAGTCCATCTCCATCATCAAGCATGGATCCCAAAATGAGAGACCAACTGACCCATTTAATAGCTAAAGTTGATAACCTGACTAAAAAAATTATCCATTTAGAGGAGAGATATCCCTTAACCCCAGAGGCTGAAGCTTATTAACATAGGCCAAATGAAGGTAGGAGAGCGCCCCATCACCATACTGCACATCCATTTTGTGATCACGATCTTAGGATTTCAATGAGGGTGTATTGCGCAGCATAAAAGTTGAGGCTCCCAACTTCAACGAGAAGCTAAACCCAAAAGCATACCTTCATTAGAACGATTTCATGAACCACTACTTTGAGTGGTATGCCATGGATGACGCGCGAAAGGTCATATTCTCGAAAATAAATCTTACCATGCAAACTATGCTATCAATAATGTAGAGAACATTTGCCACCATTTAGGTGTACGTCCCAAAGCATCTTAGGGAGAACTCAAGGTGATCCTAAAGGGAAAAAGTATGTTTTCCCTACATATTTTCATCATCTTCTAAATTAGTGACAACAGTTCAAAGAGCGTGTTAGAATATGTTACTAAATTTGATGAATACCTCATATGATGTGGATGGAATGAGGATCCAAATATAGTCTTATCTAAATTCCATCTTGATCTAAAGGAGGATATAGCGCGTAAGCCGTATCTGTGTCAGGTTGCTACTCTTGAGAAGACCTATCAGATCGTCCAAGACTATAAGTCTATCTCTGATGAATATGATGGTTATAAAGTCAAAGAAGTAGGATAAATTGATGGTAAGGCTGACACCAACAAACATGATATTCACTTAAGAGTCTTTGGAGCGTTCCAGCACAATCTAAAGTGAGTGTCTGGTGAAGAATATTGATTGTTTGTACTTTCATCCGTATTAAAAAAAAATATGTAGTATAATTATCGATAGTGACAGTTGCATTAATGCTATTGCCACTAATATAGCCACTTGTTAAGCTGACTCATGTAGATCACTCGAATCCATACAAAATATTTTGAGTAGATTCCACCTCTATTAAGGTTAAATATCGTTGTCTTGTCCCCTTAAGCAACCTTCTGAAGTTACTTTTCTTTTTAGTGATTATTCAAAAATCTTTCTTACAGACCTACTTGACTACTTACCCCTTATGCCTAATATCCAACATGCAATTGATCTAGTTCTAGGGTCTACTCTACCGAACTTGCCACAATACCATATGAACTCTGCTGAGCATGTTCAATTATGAAAATAGATAAACTACTTAGGAAAGGATTCATAAGAGAAAGTTTGAGTCTTTCTGTTATTCATCCTCTTCTTACTCCTAAAAAAGATGACACTTAAAGGATATGTGTAGATAATCATGTCATCAATAAATTATTGTGAAGTATCTATTAACGTACAAAATGGGAGAGCCATGCTAGCAGGCGACACGCAGGTATCTCGTAAACACCGTAGAGAGAGAGAGAGACCGTAGAGTAGGAGTAACAACATACGAAAAAGTGAAAGACACCACGATTTATATAGTTCTAAGAGGTCCTCCTACGTCCATCAACCAAACTACTCTAATGGTCCCTTATATGCCTTGAAAATCTCATAAGAATACAAAATGGGGGAGGGAAAGAGTACAAGTCTTAAAAGGAGAATGTTTCAGCTAAGAGAGCTTGACTAGAAGAAGTTGACTGAGAGAAGTTGTGGGAGATTCCCTTTTGCTTGCTAAGTCCCGGTATTTATAGAAACTATAGGAAGACCTTAGTAGGAGGAAAGGCTTCCTCCCATCTTAGTCTCCCAGGGTGAGTTGGAAGATTGGGCCTATAGGATCCCATTGCGTCAGCTAGAATGCTGTGGCTTTGGCGGAGTAATGGCTTAGCAGCCCACGGTATTAAGGGAACTGAAGATTGTCAGCTGGATAGTACTGGCAGGCGCTCTTCTTGTACAGTTGATGTGGCCTTTCACCTGAAAGGGTAGAAAATGCCTTTTTGCTATGGCCACTCTTATATGCTACTACCGTAGAATAGGGGAGATCGATAGGAGGAAGCACACTACAGAGAGGACATGGCAAGAGGATAGGTGCTTACACTGTCCTGGAACTATAGGCAGCGGCCCCTGTGTAGGGATGGAGGTGCACCGAACAATGGTCCTTCGCCTGAATTACTCTACCGACTAGACCAATGTTGGGACAGAACTTTCCTTGGTTCGTCCTCCATTGACCAATTGGCTTGGCCTGATGTTGATCTGAATAGTACAATTGTTGCCACGTCGATGGCTTGTGATTCACTTGGTTTTCCAAAATAAACATCAACCCTTTCGATCGTCGACCACTAACACTGATGTGCGCTAGGCGATCGACCAAGGACTGCACAACACGTAGCGGACGAGTAGAGAAATATGAAGCGATGCTGCAGTGAAGCAGTGCATCTTCTGCTCCTCGCATCCTTTCATCTGATGAGTGACCTGCGAAGGCAAGAAAGCATCCAGCAAGCCACACGAAGAAGATGACACCAAAGAGCAATCTCACGATGACGAGATTCCTTGCGCAATTTCAGCAGAAGAGAGCATCTCCTTTATAGCCAGTGTCAAAGAAAGCTAGGACAGAGGAGCCCTCCCCGCTGAGGAAGGAGGAGACGATGTTGCTGATCCCACCAGCAGTCGTGATGACTGTTGAGGTTCGGGAACCAAGGCCGTCTACTAAGAGCACAGAGACTACCGCGTAGATGCTGCCGAGGGTGGCCAGCCTGCTCGGCCTAGCCGCCATCGACTTGGAGGATTCCCGGCCAATGGACACTGCATGCGAGCTCATTGAAGTGGATGAAAGGCCATCCACGACAGCCAAAGTGTTAAATCTAGTCCATAAGAAGTTGCAGGAGGCCGTCGACAAGAAGGTTCGTATCTCCGTTGTCAGGAAGACGGCGGATGAGGTGTTGCCAACTCTAGGGCAGGTCATAACGGATAGTCAACTCCGAGCCATACCACGCACCGTGGATGATGAGGTATGGTCCGGCTGCCATCTCCAGTGAGGTCCCTTCCGATAAAGGGTTTTTCCTAAACGAGGAACACGACGCAAGTGAAGGAGTCCATGCTAGGGATGTTGCGAGAAAAGGGAAGACTTAAAGCGATGAGCCTTCTACATTCAAACAGAAGGAGAAGGAGCCTGAAAAAAATGGATGGGAGAATGAAGAAGGCGAGAAGATGGGGGAAGAGACTGAGTGGGAGCATGCATCCAACCTAACACCAGTAGGGAAATTCTTGCTAACGCGTTGACCATAGTACGGAGTGAGGTAGAGAGGGGATTCGACGTAGCGGATGATGGACGCTCGGAAATCCTTCTCCGCCTAGCTAACTGTGAGGTGTAGCTCCAAGGCATAGCCAACAAGACCAAAGGCGCAGACAAGGAAAGGCTCCTAGCTACAGAGCTTATTGCGGTGAAGCCAAGGAAAGAAATGGTTACCACTTTGGAGTGGTCTACCGAGGAACAGCTAAGGAGTTCTCTAAGAATTTATTTGAGTGGACTATAAATTTAAATAAATAAAAAATATTTTATTTTATAAAATTGATAAAAAAAATATATTTTAATATTGGGAGATACGTAGGATGTGAAATAAAGTTGATTTTCAGGTTGGAATTTATGTTGGATTTAAAATAAAGTTGATTTTTAAGATTGGAATTTGTGTTGGATGTGAAATAAAGTTATTAAAATTTATAATAAATTAAAAATATTATTATTATATTTTTTTTGGCTAATTTGGGGTATTTGTCAAACAGGGCCTAAGGGACTCGAGGCGTCACTGCAGAGGTGTGCTGACTTGGATACCTAGAGGGATAGGGTAGAGATGTCCGCCCGACTAGCGAACACATAGGCAAAGGCTTGCGAGGTGGAATGCCCAAAGGTGGAAAAGGAGTAGGTGGTTGCGAAGGACGACCATGCAGAGGCTCTTACTGACTTCGCCACACATGCCAATAACATTCAAGCGAAGATGACCTCTAGATCGCAACCCACGGAGAATTTGTGAAGAAGATAAGAAAGAAGGGCAAGCATTTGCCTAGGCAAAGTGACCGAGAAGGAGAGGGACCCTGTTAAGAGGAACCACAAAATAACCTGCCATGAGAACACTATGTTGAACACGGAGATCGATGTGATAAAGCAGCGGAACAAAGTGTTGCTAGCGGAAGGGGTGCCACTGCTGGAGCAACAACAAAGGTCAGTGTAGATAGAGCAACCTTTTATCCTTTGTTTTGTAATTTTTTTTATTCTTTTACACTTGTAAAAGATTAGCATGAAATGTAATATACTTTCTTTTCGAAATGAAATGTACTGTGTAATTTATGCACATTTCATATTATCAGCTATTTTTGTTTCTTCTGTTTCTGAATGCAAAAGGAAAGATATATTGTTTGTCGAACACGACAAGTCTTCATTGAGAGTGAGTGTCTGCGATTTGCTTGTTCATTGACCTATACCATGTTAAGGAGTTAAACAGTGGAGGTAGTTGCAGGCGCTTTGAACATGACAGACCATTTTATCGCGTGAACTAATGCGGGACAAAAAATAAAAAATAATAATTTTTTTAAAGTAGCAAATTTAAATGACAAGTTATTTTTACTAAGCATAAGTATATTTTCTAAATAAATATAATAGATAAGATTTTCAAATCCCACAAATTTAAAATATTTTAAAATTAAATTAAACTACATGGTTTAATAAATAAGAATTTATCAAATTAGATTATGGCATAAATTTAATTTCAATAAATCAGATCCGAGGTTCAGAAATTTGGACAGATGCATCACAATTAAATCCAACAGTAATTGTCGCTCAAATAAATGTCGGATCACAAAATTAGAGCCCAATCGAATAATCAAGCTTGCAATATAATTCTTGCAATATAATTTAACTCAACTCAAAATTCAATAATTAATGGATCCATAGGAACTATACCTAATTCGAGAATTCAGATACCCAAACGTAATTTTCAAGATTATGTCTAGGATTAACTCCAATCCACACGAAAGATCGCGACTCGGCTTGCAGAACTACGGAAGCGAACCAAGCCTGGTAAGGACGTTGCGGGGTCGCGCGACTCAGTGCTAGGCTCTGCGAGCTCAACGAGGAGGTTCAAAGGCATGAACGGGCTTGCACGACTTGGCGCTGGGGCCTCAAGCTCGTCAAGGTGGCACAAAGGCACAAACAGGCTCATGCACTAGCCCCTGGGCTCTGCAAGTTCCACGAGGAGGTTCGAAGGCGCTAACCGACTCACATAGCTTGGAGCCCGTGTGCACGGGTCGCATGCATTCGGCGCCGGCGTGCGTGTGTTGCGAGAGTTTGCTGCCCACGTGTTGCACTCATCTGCGAAGTGGCTGCACGCATCTACAAAGTGGGTGCACAACCAGTAGTGGCCCTGTGTAAACAGCGCAGCGAAAGAGGTCGCAAACAGGATTGTTGATTCAAAGAAACAGAAGTAAAGTGGGAGGGAAAGAAGAAAGGCAAGGGTGGGAAGATTTTTTTAATTCTACCTTTACTTTTACGTAACTAGGTTTTAAAGAATTCTAATCTAAGACTATCCTCACCCTTCATTCACCTTGATTTAACTTAAATTTCATTTCATCATTAGCAATTAACAATTATAATATAAGGCGGCCTCTTTATATAGAGAGAATACATGAAATATTTGAGAATACAATATTAAATGCAGAAAAAATACTAAATAAATGAAAATAAATATGGAACTAATTCTATTACACTAAAATAAAATCAACTTCAAATATGGCGAGTCTTCGAATATTCCAAATCCGTTCTGAATTAAATCAAATCAAATACAGATAAAGTTAATATGACAATTTTCAGTTAGCTCTAATTAATTTGAATTTGAATTTTTATGTCATTGTGGTCATTCGATTATGCCGATCCGTGTCTCCACTAGGAACCATCCGTCTGCCCCATGTGGAAAGGTTAATGAAAAAAGACTGCATATAAAGGCGTGAGTAAAGTTCATGCTCCGTTAGTAAGCAACCGAAAGTAGGGAACTACAACTTGAACGGGATAGTCCATTCTACCATCCATCGCAGTACGATCTATTCCCCATCAGATATATTGATGATGGTATGAAGTATCTGTATTAAAGGCCCAACTTGAATGGCTCATATAGGAGCCAAACCTGAGATAGTCTTTCAACCCATGCCGTGGCCCAAATTTGTCCAAAGCCCATCAGATTCTTCATGCACGAGCCCAGCAGTATAGATAATTACAAGCTGCCCAATTGGAAAGCCCAAAAACAGAGCCCAAAATCTGCAAAGAAAATGGAAAGCCCAAAGTAGAGCTGGCCGCCATCTGAAATCTGAACAGAGGGTATTAAAGCCCATTCAAGAAAATCTGAATGTAAGCCCAACAGAAGGCTCACAAGGAGGAGGAATAGGTGAAAAAAGCAGAGCTTTCGAAATTTTTTTTCCTCTTTTTTTTTTTTTTTGCCTTTTCCCCCTCTCCTCATTAGGAACCATTTCCCCTTCCTCTGCCCCTACTTCTGAAGTTATAACTTGATCCCAGCCTCCTAGGGTCAACAAGAGAGAGACGAACATGAGGGTGAATTCCCGAATCATGCATCAACCCTAGATTAAAAATATTACTATCTTCCATTTCCTTAAGAAAATTATCATTCTCTCCGAAGCAATAACATTTAGGGGAGTTACACCCCTTATGCTGGAAAGCTCAATCCCCATAAAGTTTTTCATCAAGAATATTGGTCAAAACAAGTTGACTGAAACAAGATTTTTTAAACGGGTTCACCTCTTTCGACTGCTTAAGGACCAAAGTAGCACGGATAAAGGAAAGAGGGGAGGGGGAGAGGAGAGGTGATGAGAGTACACGGAAGGGATCTCCTTAGGGGAAGGCAGGGGGAATGAAAAGCCTTGGGCTTGAAGATGGAGGACATGAGCTTGAGCTTTCCCCTTCAGCTTATCTTTTTTAGAATGCACCTTCACTGTAATGACCGCGACTTTTACCTTGGCCATTACTTAATTTTTTTTTTCTTCAAATAATTTCACTATATCTTAATATAAATCTGTCATCAATATACAATTACTATATTATACTATATATAAATATACAATCTTAAACACAAATAATCTAAAATTATCTTCTAATTGTCTCACACTCATGCCTCTTATTTTTGTACTAAACTGTAAAAATATTATCGAAAATGCCGTCAGTCCACCAACAGGATTCAGTAGAAAATATCAACTAGCTATGAGCTATATAAAATATTTAATAAGATTTTATGATCACAAATTTATTATTTTGAGATTTAAGAGAATTATTACATGCGTACATAGCAACATTCATGAACTTACATCAAATAAATAAATAACATGATAGCAATGATTATGATAATTATGCGTACTTAAATTATAAATTAAAATATATCAAATAAGAATTTATAACAAAAGTACTATCAAATAAATGAGCAAGTATATCATGAGTTTCTTATGTACAATTGAGCACTATAATAGATAATTAGTACAATATGAATATTAAACATAAACGAGTGCAATATGGTTTGCCTAATAATTATAATGTAAACATGATAACAAGACAATTATAAAAAATATGATTAACGAGTAAGTTTCTTTTTTAATTAATTTTATTTTACTCTTTTGAGCTAGTGATTTCTCGTACTACGCCTCAGCTGCCTTTAACACATTTGGGGATCATCATCCCCTGGCCCCATAGGCGATGACCCATAATGGCTAAAATGTGAGGTCCGCAATCAGTTTTGGGAGTTTTCACCCCCTGTTCTAAAATGGAAATGGACGCCGTCACGCCTAAATATCATATGCTCGAGCTAAGACAGGTACGTAATCCCATAGAAATCATATTTATCTTTTAATCCATTATCGCCTTTAAAATCTTGATTATAAATTCAGTCACATAGAAAGCTCATACACTTGCCTAAATATCATATTATATCTTTGAATGTGATGACAAGTCTGTACACTTGTCCTCCCGTAGGTGTCACAAACACAAATCAATATATTCACATCAAATATGACAATAAGTTCGTAGACTTGTCCTCCCGTAGGTGTCATAATCACGAGTCAATATATTCATATTGAATGTTACGACAAGTCCATACACTTATTCTCCCTTGGGTGTCACAATCATAAGTCAATATATATTCACATCGAATGTGATGACAAGTCTATAAACTTGTTCTCATGTAAATATCACAAATACAAGTCAATATATTCACATCGAATGTGACAATAAGTCGGTATACTTGTCCTCCTGTAGGTATCACAAATAAAAGTTAATATATTCACATCAAATGTGACGATAAGTCTGTACACTTGTCCTCCCGTAAGTGTCACAAATACAAGTCAATATATTCACATCGAATGTGAGGACAAGTCCGTACACTTGTCCTCCCGTAGGTATCACAGTTTAGAAAAAGAGGCATATCATTATATAAGATGTTTATCTTTTTATTGAATACATCATATATTATTAAACTTTCATAATGCACATTGTACATTATAATCTCAATAATTTAATTTTAAGTTATTTCTCCTATTTGAATCAAATTTCTATAGTAATTCAGTAATCACCAATAAAATAATCATGATATATTCAAAGATATTTTAATTTAAATTAATAAAGATCATGAACTCTCCACATATAATTCATAAAATCTAATCAAAGTTCAATGAGAGTATGATTAGAGCAAATAATATAACTATAATCAATATTTTAGTCTCATATTAAAGTGAGTCAAATTGAATCATGATCAATTTCAAATTTCACATTTATATCACTCCATGATTATAAAAATATCATCTATTAATAAATCTATTTAGCAAAAGTTTTAAACTTCAAATTATCAGAGATTAATTAAATCATCAATCCTCAAGCTCGCATAGCATTTGAAGTCGATTTCTTAAGTTCAATTCTTTTAAATATAATGACTAATATCTCTGTCAAACTAACTCAATTGTTTGGACTTCTAATAATAAAATATATATTTCTAAGCTAATTAATAAAAGCATTATATAAATATAATAAATAATCAAATAATTTAATAATATCCAAATTTACATTTAATAGCAATCATCCGTCATAAGAAATTTTTATTTAATTTATATGTGATCATAAGCTCTTTTAAAAATAAATTTTTATGCCAAATTCCTATAACAACTCTCATCTAAAATGAACTTTATAAAAAAAGATTTCTACATAAAAATTGTAATATAATATGTTCTCTATCTTTATATAAATTTTTATGTCAATTCGAATTCATTTGGTATACTAAATCTCCTATTAACTAAACTCAGTCAGAAAATCTGAATTTCTATCAGAGCTTACTAATGACACCGAAATCATACTTTTTATTCAGAATTAATCAAAAGTTTCTTCACAAAAGTTGTAATAACTTCAAGATATAACTTACCACAAATTTTCATCAAAATTCTAGATCATTTGATTATCTTTTGATTTATTAATTTATTTAATTAATTAAATGGTGGCACTTATTAGTATACATATAAAAAAAGGGATTATTTTTTTCGATCTGATTGATGTCGGATGAAAAGTAATTTTTTTTAGTGAGAAAACTATTCTCTCCCCACTTGCTATACTATTTGTCCCATGTGTTGAGAATACAAATAATAATATAAAATTGAATTGTGTGATTACAGACCCAAATCAGAAGCATTGACTCGTTTGTGTTCACTGTAATTTGGAGAACATTGAGAAAGATCTGTGATGTTCTTGATGATTTGAAATTGCCGATTATCAAAATTATAACCCTTATCATATTCGATAATATTTTAAAATCATTCTCTTATATTATCTTATTATATTTAATATGAGTATAAATCGCAAAATAAATTATTATATGTGAGATTATTTTTATTAATTTTCATAAATTTTTATATTTTTAGTTTTCGAAACTAACAATTGGTATTAGAGCCAAGTTATACCCTATGACTTTGTCAACTCCATGGATCTGGGCTAATAGTTTTTGTCATTTCTTATGGAAGTTTATTATGCTAATTACTGTATGCCATACTATTATATGCATTATTATTACTTTTATTTTGTGAATTAAATGCACATGCAGCAAATTTGGTGAGATTAAATTTGCATATTAGAAAATCAATTGTGAAATTTATAAATTTAAATTGTTAAATATCACAACTAATTCAACTTATAATTTTTGAATTATTTAAATTATTTAGCCACAATAATTTAAAATGTTCAAATTGACTAAGGCTTATAGAATAATAGTTGTTTTATAAATAAAATATTTTTTTAAATAATGAGTGAGACGGTTTATGACAATATAAATTCTAGGTCTCTACCGTTAGTATAACATCGTGAGCTTTTGGTAGCGCCTAGAGATGCTTTTGATTTTGTCCTCCCTACGGAGGGTGTCCACTAATTGCAAAAATAATATTATCTTCCACGAGATATAAATTTAAGATGTATCTTAGAATTGACCTACTCTACGGCAATAATTTCTAAGTTAAGTCTAAAAGTTCGATACAGTGGGTTACACTCATAAGAAAATAATTAAATTAGTTATTTATTTTCTTGACCTAAATTAAAGGAAATTAATAAGGTTTAGAATATGAGATGTTTTGGTAATATTTATTAATTGAGAAAGTCTTATTTTAATTAGCAATTATATGACCTACCCTATGGCGGCACATAATTGTTGTGATTAAAATTCTTTAGGCTTTTAAAGTAAGTATATTATTTGTTTATTTTAACATATGAATTCATGCATAAAATGCACATTACCATTAATCTTATTATGATATTTATGCAATTATTTATTGAAGATTACTTTTTATTTTGTATTTTTTTCAGAAAAAATGTCAAATTCGATTTTTTCAGTTCTTTCCTCTCAAGTTTTGGCCGGTGAAAACTTTGTTAAGTAGAAAAACAACATGAACATTCTCCTCATTAATGAGAACTACCATTTTGTCCTTAAAGAGGATTGTCCTCCAGTGCCTCCAACCAATGCCTCCAAGGCTGTCTTGGAAGCATACAATCCCTGAGTTGTTGCAAACAATAAAATTCATTGCTATTTATTGGCAGCTATGAATGAAGTGCTTAGAGCTAAGCACAAGGCTTTTGAAACTACTTATAAGATTATGAAATTTCTACAGTAGATGTTTGGACGCCCATCTGAGCAAGCCCGTCATGAAGCTGTGAAAGCTGTTATGAATGGCAAAACTCCACCACCACGACGCAGTGAGAGGGAAATAAGATTGCCCATCCGCTATCATGAAATCGAAGAAGCACAAGTTGTAGTCACCGATGGAAATGGTGATGATCCATTGACATACAAAATGACAATGGTTGATATTGATCGAGAAAAATGGCAAGAGGCTATGAAACTCGAAATGGAGTCAATGTACTCCAATTCAGTCTAGGAACTAGTAGATCTACCAGAAGGTGTTAAATTAAATCTATTTGATGTAAATGGATCTAAAGGTGTTAAATTAAATCTATTTCATGTAAATGGATCTATAAGAGAGAAAAAAGAGCTGATGGGAAAGTAGAGACTTTTAAAGCTAGGCTGGTGGCAAAAGGTTTTACCCAAAAAAAAGGAGTAGACTATGAGGATACTTTTTCACCTGTGGCTATGCTAAAATCTATACGAATTCTCCTATCCATTGCTGCTCATTATGACTATAAAATATAGCAAATGGATGTTAAGATGGCATTCTTAAATGTTTATCTTGAAGAGACCATTTACATGGTCCAACTAGAGGGCTTTATTGCCAAAGGCCATTAGCCTTAAGTTTGTAAATTACAAAGATCCATTTATGGACTTAACAAGCTTCTAGATCTTAGAATATCAGATTTAATGAAGCCACAAAATCTTATGGTTTTAAACAAATTTTAGTGAACCTTGTGTTTATAAGCATATAAAAGGGGATAAAGGGGTTTTGTTAGTTCTTTATGTGGATGATATTCTTCTCATTGGGAATGATATAGAATCACTATCAAAAATAAAGAACTGGCTATCTACCCAATTTCAAATGAAAGATTTGGGAGAAGCAAGCTTCATTTTAGGCATCCAAATTATACAGGATCGCAAGAATATGGTTCTGGCTTCATCTCAAGCATCATACATTGATAAGGTGCTTGTTAAATTTGCAACACAGAACTCTAAAAAAGGTAATTTACCTTCTCGAAATGGAATTCATCTTTCTAAAATGCAGTGCCCAAAAAACCACAAGAGAAAGAAAATATGAGACGAATCCCCTACGTATCAGCAGTTGTTAGTCTAATATATGCACTGTTATGTACAAGACCCGACATATGTTTTGTAGTGGGAGTAGTTAGCCGATACCAGTCAAACCCAGAATTAAATCACTGGGTAGCAGTCAAGTATATACTCAAATATCTGAGGAGGATAAGAAATTATATGCTAGTATATTTTGGTGGAGATTTGATTCCTATTGGATATACAGATTCTGATTTCCAATTAGATAGAGATTCTCGGGAGTTGACCTCTGGGACAGTGTTCATTTTAGGAGGTGGAGCTATTATATGGAGGAGTATTAAGCAATCTTGTATTACTGATTCCACCATGAAAGCTGAATATGCAGTCGCTTATGAAGCAGCTAAAGAGTCTATTTGGCTATGCGAATTCCTGAGAGATTTAGAAGTTATTCCAGATATGCATAAACCCATTAGACTATATTGTGATAATAGTGGAGCTATGGCCAATGTCAAAGAATCCAGGAACCACCGAAAAGGTAAACACATAGAGCGAAAATTCTACCTGGTAAGAGAGATTGTTAGTAGAGGAGATGTTTCAGTCGAAAAGATCGCATCGGTGAACAATATAGCTGATCCCTTTACCAAAACATTATCAGCTCAAAGTTTTGAGCAACATCTAGAAAGCACGGGACTTTAAGACATGTCGCATTTGTTCTAGGGCAAGTGGGAGATTGTTGGAATGTATGCCCATAAATAAATGAGATGTATTACTTTGCTGATTAATTATATTACTTGAAAAATTTCTCCAATATTATGATTGCTTGCATGTTTAGATGCTTTATAAAACTAAAAATCCTAAATTATTTGAAAGTGACTTTAAATATTGTATATAAGTGTTATATACAAGAGGATAATATTTAAAGTAAATAATCTAAATTAGTCCGTAATTAAGAATTAAAGTTAGGACCTTTAATTCAAAAATTACTAGCACGGTTAATTACATTCATAATTTTTAAGTATGATTAAAAAAAATTAATAAAAGAAGCATGTTTCGGACAACGCCGCTGTGGCACCATCAGGAACTGAAGTCGCCCGGCGGGCAGGCGACTTCTGCGTTAACTTCTGCAACAAAGAAGTCGCCCGCCTGCCGGGCAACTTCATTTTTTTATTTTTATTTTTTTTGTTATTTTTTTTCATAAAACAGTTTTTTTCTTTTTTTTAGGAAATTGCGAAATTGTATTCAATACATAAGTATTATTTTAAAAAAAATATTACATAATAAGTATTCACAATGAAGTTGTATGTTTTCCATAGAAATATTACTTTGATATCTACAAATAAAATGAGTAGTATTTCGTCTAAATCTTCAAATGTAAGTTTTGTACTCAATGGCTTCTTGGTTAGCTAAAAATCTCTAAATGTGCCATCATTGTACAGAACACGTAAATACGCATCTTTTGCTTTTGTCCATATTTTATCATGTAGATCTTCTATATCGTTAAAATATTTTCTGTGTCTCGTATATATGCTCTTTCCTTTGAGCTTGAGCATCTACACTTATATCTTGACATACTTTCGAAACACAACAGAACTCAATGATATATGTAAATTATTAAAAAAATAAAAAATATACATAATGCTAAATCGCATTAAAAAAATGGAATGAATATTATATTTATTTTAGTTTCAAAAATAGTACAGTATTATATCACATAAAATATATCATCTCTGCCTCCCTCTCCTATGTGGTATAGCTTCACTCCCAGGAGTATATGGCTGAGGTGCCCGACGTCATCGCCGGTGGAGAGCATGTGCGCTACCATCATCATCATCCTTCTGTGCCTGATCTTGGTCGATTGGCGATGCCGAAGGACCAACATCAAATTGTGTCTGATAAAGATCATAATGATAATAAGTACTCGATGCATGAGGGTCATACTGCGATGCATGAGCTGTAAGATCTGCATTTGTATGCCCGAGGAACTCTCCGAAAGTGAATAGCTCCTGCTCCTATAGAGTGTAGGTTTCCATCGGATCAGTAGTACGCCTAGCCACTGGAGGGAAGTGAAGCTGCGAGCGAAACTGATCACATAATGATAATAACTGATCCCGAGAGTCCATCCATATGCTTGGGCTACCGCCCTCTGTACATCTCTTGGTATCAAGCAGTGAATACGCAGTGCGTGTGATCTCATCCTGACAAAGAAAAAAATTTGTAGTAAGAATAATTGTAGTAAAATTGAAATATGTAACTTCGTAAATTAGAGCTCACAAATTCCCTGGTAATTTGAGCTGAAGGAAAATATAAAGTAGGCGACTCTACTTCAGCAAAGACAAGTGAAAGACATGCCCAAGATCTGTACCAATCCATGTAAATCCTCAATGCATCATCATCGTCCTCACTGACTAACTATGGCTGCTGAACAAAGTTAGAACGTCCTCTCCATAAATGTCTGTACAATGAGTACTCAGCAAACCAATCTATGGATGCTCGACCCCAACCATCAATTCTCTTGAAATTCAGATCTAGTATCTCTAGCGGGAAATGCTGCTGGTATCCGAACTGATGCATCACACGATCGGGTATGTGCCACTCAACAACTGCCCAAGCTATTAGTGGCACCTGTGCCAAATAAAGAGTTGAACCAGCAGTGCAAAGAGGTAACAGAATACTTAAAAGGTCAGCAGTGTACGGTGTATAAAATAGTGCATGACCGACGACACACCATATGCCAATACAACATAACACATGATTAGCAATTACATATTATGATAAATAAAATGAGAATTACATATTCAATGAGAATTAGCTGTACCCTAGTGGCCTCTGTATAAGCTGATGAGCTGGCAGCTGTTTGCTAGGGCGACCCATGTGTAGATGTTCTCACGCCCAAACCTACAATAAATGCAAGCAATTAGCTATGGTAGAATGTGTGGGGAGGACAACACGAGATAACTGTTTATAAAGCTATGCTAACACTGTAGCTCCAAGGGATAGGCCTCCAAATCGTTTGTAATTCTCAAGCAGTGTAAGTCACTGAAGGTGAATCTCACAACCCGATGTATCTGGAACTAAGAAATATCCCAACACATACAAAATGTATGCACGAACATGATATGTCAACTCCTGGGGTGTGAGTCCATCATATGAAGGCCTATAGTACTAGCACAATAAAAAACGCAAAGACATACACGAATGAATTGTGTTCTGCCTCATGTGAAAAGTACAAGGTTCGGTCTCCTCTATACGAATCCAGGAATAAGATGATATCCCAACAGATCATCATAGCAGTCAATCCAACTATCCCATCTATATCCCTCTCCCACATGTATACGACCTATCAATGGATCGCCATTAATTTAAACACCTAAAATGACAGCAATATCTTGAAATATAACTGTCATCTCTCCAACATATAAATAAAATGTGTTGGCCTCTGAAGACCAATGCTCAACAAATGCAATAATCAAATTATGATCTATCCTAATATGGTCTAGATGCCTAATATTGCCTATACTAGCAATGTCTAACTCATCTATAAATCTAGGGCATGTGACAGGCTAATCTCGCAGCATAATGAGGTGGGTAGCAGATTGTAGTACTCGAGAGTGCTCCAGATACACTGCACAATATCTCCCGCGTAAGTGCTCTAATGATGGGTGAACGACCGGAGGAAGATCATCTCCTGCCGAACCCCTACCGTCGCGTCCTCGTTCTTGTGCCATATCAACTGCATATGAAGAAGAAATAACTTCAGTAATAAATTATAATAGGCATGACATATCGACTGCATAAGAAGTAATACATGAGTTGGAAACATATTTAATTACCTCACATTTTCAAAATTTCGAGGACATGTTGACCGATTATGTCCAACTATATGACATACACTGCAAGTTTTGCTCGGATCACCCCTTTGCTCATCCATTGTGTTCCTAATCTGACGTGTACGTGGACGCCCTAGCCTTCTCACTTGAAACGATGGATTGAACTCAATAATTCCATAAGCCTCATTAAATGCGACCCAATATCGCATATCAGGAATAATATGAAACTCACCAAAGCATGTATTCTTATAACTTTGTATATAATAGTAGTGTGATACTACTAGATTGTAGTCAACACGTATTGATCCAAGAGCACGAATAACATGAGGATATGGAAGGTGATAAATAAGAGTACGTAAGCATGTACAGTAATAGGTACCATCAGAGTTGTAGGTCACTACTTGTTTCCCAGAAATATAATCATTAACATCCCATTCGTTGTAATTTATCCTAATGGGAAATGCACTACTCTCAGCTTCTTCTCCATGCTTTCGTAACATTATATGGACCCTAGGTATGTAGAGCGAGACTGCTTCACACTCCCAACCAACAGTGTTCTCCTGTCACTTTAAAAATAATCTAACTGTGTGATAACATGTTGCACACACAAGTGCCTGAATGAGCAGGCCGCGAGCTTGCTTCAGAATACTATTAAAATATTCAAATACGTTTGTAGTCATAGTACCGTATCTAAAGCCTCTATCATAAAAAAGTGTCTATTTCTCAAATCCTCTATCTTCTAGCCACCGATAAGCATCCGAATGGACAACAGCAATATCTTGCATATGCTGAGCAAAGCTATCCCAAAGATCAGTGGAGCAGTCAGTATACATTTTATCACATATAGACTCAACTGTCTGAATACGAAAAGTTCGTAAAACTTTTTTAAAGTTTCTCTCTAGTGACGTAGACAATGTCAATGGGCAATATGAGGTAAAACAGATGGTATGCCTCGCAATAAACTAAAATATTTATCGCTAATAATACACAAATCTCGTCGCGTACAGATTGACTGAATTAGATCGCGCATTTTGGTTAGAAACCAATGCTAGGAGTCATTATTCTCCGACTCAATCGCACTAAATGCTAATGGAAAAACTCCATTGTTAGCATCTATCCTTACAGCAATTAATAAAGTTCTATGATATTTGCCTAGAAGAAATATCTCATCTGTACTCAATGCTGGTCGATAGAATTTTCAACCTTCAATAGATAAATCAAAACTCTAAAACAAATGTTCAAACTTATTTGCTTGGAATTTCTGTATGTCGTATACAGTTCTAGGTATCACTCTATTAGGCACTCATAGTATAGACATAAAGTTTTATATGATTCTTCCCAATCACCAAATATAACCTTGATGGCTTTCCTTCGAGCATCCCACGCCTTCATGTAACTGATTTTAATGTTATATTTGGCATTTTCCCATGATATGATGTTGGTGGGACGCATATCAATTTGAGCTCGTATAGCATATTCTATTAAGCGAGCAATAAATCTAGAAGTACATTGACGATAGTCCGCATCTGGTGTCGGGTTAGAACAATTATATGGCTCGCCAAGAGTAGATATTTTCCATGCGCTGTATCTCTTGACAGAGATTGCATGTAAATGTCATTTGCATGGAGTGGGCTTATCCCTAGCTTGTATATAAATTAATATTATTTTTTATTTATTTGATATTATTTTTTTATGTTGCACATAATTACGGATAGCTTGATTACTCACTGAATATTATAGCTCCCATTTCGAATGAAATGCAGTATTTACTTGGAGATGATGTAGCTCACGAAGGTTTAAATACCTATCTAAACCACCACAATAGGCATCCTTATCGATCTCTACATCTCACTCTTGCACGTTTACAATAAATTGAATGTAAGCATTATTTGATTCAGATTGCTACACCCATGTTGAGTCTGGTGCAATAAAATTGCGTGAAAGAGTGTCATCATCCTGCTCTCTTTGAACATACTCGTCTTCATTAAGTTCTTCATCACTGGAGTTTGATTCTCTTTCAGATTGAGTTGGACTACCAGTGTATGTTGACCGGTAGTTATCATCTTCTTCATTATGGCATCAACTTGTATGTTATAACTTGTGGATGGACTACAAGTATCGTAATTATTATGATCGTAATTGCGTAATAATTTAAATAACATCATATAATAAAGCATACGTAACAGTATATCTACAATTTATTTAGAAAAAATTTACGATATATTTCGATATGGTGGTTCTTCTGGTTTCGATGAAAGGTTTATGTTTGAAAGTCCTTGCGTAACTGAGATAAGAGCACTTTCTTGAGTATGCCCAAGAAATATTTCTTGTTAATTCACATGCGATAAAGTACTAATAAGCGGTACTACTTTAATATAGAGTGTTAGAGATGATTGAGATGCGCGCTTCAATATAATCTCATAATCATCATCATCTTTGATATACCATGCTATATACCTTTTTTTCTGGATATTTACATGATACTTTCACATCGTGGTTATCCAAATCTAGACACATGACTCGACATATTTTATTTTTCAAATCAGCTAATGTGTCATCAAGTTTAAATTTTAGAACCTTAGCATGACACCGACATAATCCAGAGATCCATCATCAGTAAATATTAAATTATCACCAAAATGAATTTTAATGTAAACGAATAAGTTTGTCATTTGATCTATAATACACGCAATTTAATATAAAGGCAAAGAAAGATGCAATTAAAATAGATGAGTTTGTCATTTGATCTACAATACAACACCTAATGATATTTATTTTATTATTTAATAATTAAAATAATTAATTTTAAAAATTAAAAAAAATTAAAAATTTTAGAATGTACCTTAAAATGTAACTCCTGATTTCTTGTTGTAGAACTTCTTTTGCTATTATCTATTAATACAGAAGAAGCCCACCGCACGGGCGACTTCTGTATTAACAGAAGTCTGGCGCGCGCCATACTTCTGCCCAGAAGTCGCTCGCCCGTCGGGCGATTTTAGTTCCTGATGGCGCCAGAATGGCGCCGTCCAAAACATGCTCATTTCGTTAATTTTTTCTTAATCATACTTAAATTATTAATTAGTTAATTAAAAATACTTAATTTTAAAAAATCATTTGGAGTGAAAGTGCTTTATATAATTTGATTATATAGGATTGGAACACGATTAATTATAAGTTTCTGATAAATTTCATTATGCATTCAATATTAGTCAATGATGGTCATATATAAATCGATCTCAATTTTGAATAATTAATAGACTCTTATTTATTTTATTATATTTTTTAATATATCAGGTAATGATTAAAATATATATATATATATATATATATATAATGTCAAATTCCTAGTATATAAGAAACATAGTAATATAAATAGCAAAAAATATTAATATATAAAATATAATCTATTCCTTCATAAAGAAGTAAAAAAGATGATTTCCATAAGTATTAATTCGAGACATGAATAATAGAGCGCTCAATTTATGATAAATCATAAATATATTATTCATTAGAGAAACAATGATACTTATGGAGAAATTAGATACAATTAAAAAGGTCAACAGAATATATCTTGCTTTAATTATGAATCATTTATGAAGGATTAATTTATATATAGTGACTGTATCAATGGACCTTAAAAATTCTTTAAATATATTTAATTTTATAATTTTAAGAGTGTAATTTCAAATTTTTAGTGGAGTAATTTGGAATTAATAATTTTGATATTTTAATTAAAGTGCTAATTATTTATCAAAATTATTAGAGCTTAAAATTATATGTTCATAGTTCCTCTTAATGACTCCATTAAATTATGTGGTCTATATTTTTATGTTGAGTTAAATCTATTAATTTATAATTGAGAATTTTGAAATAATTTCACACAATAATTAATTTGATTAATTTATATTTTAAATAATATGATTATTTAAAATAAATTTAAAATAGTTTTAAATTATTTTTTATATAATATGGTATAAATTATTCTATTGGTACGTGTGCACAATGAGATATTCTTATATTTGAACAATATGAAAAATTTTCTTTGAGTAATATGAAAAATTTTCTCTTATCAATATTTTTCTACTACTTATGAAGGATTCGGTTCCACTTTTAGTGTGGATTTAATTATTAATTAATTAATTAATTAATTAATTATAAAAAAAATTTGGATGCTGGCAGCAATTTTGGAAAGGCATGTCTTTTAATTAATTAAATAATTAAATTAACTAAAAGATGGCCTTTATTCTGAAAAGACACACTATTTTGATTAATCAAATTATTTGATTAATTAAAGGGTAGCTGTTATTTTGAAAAATCATATCTTTTGATTTATTAATTTATTTAATTAATTAAATGGTGGCGCTTATTAGTATATATATAAAAAGAAAATAGATTATTTTTTTTCGATCTAATAGATGTTCGATGAAAAATAATTTTTCTTAATGAGAAAAATTATTCTCTCCTCAGCTTGCTACACTATTTGTCTCATATGTTAAAAATACAAATAGTAATATAAAATCAAATTATGTGATTACAGACTCAACTCAAAAACACCCACTTAATTTGTTCATTGTCATTTGGAGAGCATTGAGAAAGATCTGTGATGTTATTGATGATTTGAAATTACCAAGATAATTATCAAAATTATCACCCATATCATATTCGTTAATATTTTAAAAGCATTCTCTTATATTATCTTATTGTATTTAATATGAGTATAAATCGCAAAATAAATTATTATATATGCGATATTATTTCTATTAATTCCCACAAATTTTTATATCTTTGATTTTCAATATTAACACAAATATCTACAGGACAAAAGAGAGTATGCAAAATTTGTAGTAAAGTAGGTTTTTTATCATAGGTATTAATTTGAGTTAAGATAAACCATCATCTTACCTGTCATATAATAAATAATAAATTTTGAGTTAAGCTTCAAATTGATTGAGTGAACTATACTTATAAATTACTCAAAATAAATAAGCTATTGAGGTTTTAGCTTAGCAACCAAAAAAAATAAATATAAAAAAAAAAAGATATTTTTAACTAGAAAATCAAATGAAAAAATACGAGTAAAAACTTTGGCAAATATGCCAATACTTACATCAATATCCTAGAGAAATAAAATAAAAGACAATAGTAACTTTTGATCTCTTGTATTTAATTTTTGTTGTTTTTAACGAAGAAATTGACCTGTAAGCACACTTAAGATAAAAGTTAGTACAGTAATACTAAAATAATTGGTATTATCAAAATCAATAGGTTTAACAACTTCTTATTCTATCCTTTCGTCAATACCTACACATTATATATATTTTTTCTTTATAAGCCAGTATTCAGCACCACATATCATCGCTAATCTTACTACAATTTTATAAAATTTATTCTTAAGTTTAGATAAACTTTTTTTATTACATAACACACCAGATATATTTTCTTCATTTTACTCATCCTCCTTGGATCCCTCTAATAACAAATTCTTATCTATTTCATTATCATTTTGTACGACTAATACAAAGTATCTAAAATACTTATTTTTTTTGATAATTTGATTATTAATTATTATATCACTAAAATAAGTACTTTTTTTAATAAAATATACATTACATATATTTTTTTTTATCTACTGAGATGAATACATCGATATGGCAAATATTAGTTACTTAATCAAAGTATTGTGTCAAAATGCTATAGTATAAATAAGATCAAAGTCAAATTACTTGTATTCTCTTTAAATACAGTAAAAACTAATTGAATACACGCATAACTGCTAATATTCAGTTAAACTAACTTATTATGCAATGAATCGTACTCTAAATTCTTGTATTCTATTTTAATTCAACGTTAATACAATGAATATCAGTAAAAATATTACTATTCAATTAAAATATATTGATATATTATAAATCAGTCTCTAAAAGTATATATTCACTTAAAATAGATCGATATATTACTATAATTGCTGGTATTATATTAAAACGCAAGCAGATATCCCTCGTAGATCACCAAATATCAGTTTTCGGTTGAAATGCATTGATATAGCAAATATTAATTGTGTAATCAGAGTATTATTTTAAAATGCCTTCATATAGAAAAGATCAAAGTCAAATTACTTGTATTCTCTTCAAATACAATAAAAAGTAATTGAATACTCATATAATTGCTAGTATCCAATTAAAATAACTTATTATGTAGTGAATCATACTTGTGTTCTACTTGAATTCAATAAAATGCAAGGAATAGCTGTAAAAATATTACAGTTGAACACAGATACATTGACATATCATAAATTAGTCTCTAAGGCTCTGTTTGGCAATGGGCTAAAAATCATAGCTAAAATTACCCATGATCAAAATCTTAAATTTATTTTAAAAAAACTTTAAAAATTATTTTATATTTCATCTCACACAAATTTCAACATTAAACAATCACTTTATTTCACATCCAACACAATTCTCAATAAATCAATCAACTTTATTTCACATCATACATAATTTTTAATATAACCAACTTATTTTATTTCACATCATACACATTTTTTAAAAATGACTAAAAATTTCAATCAAATTCTCTTTTTTTTTCTATTACCAAACAGAGCCTAAAAGTGAATGTTGGCATAAAATAAATCGATATACTGTTAGAAAAAATTATAATTTTCAGTATTATATTAAAACTCAATCAAATGTCCTTAATAGTTCACCAAATGCTTATTTCTGACTAAAATACATCAATATAATAAAGGGCAAATTTCACCCAGGTCCCTGTGTGATATTTTTTGAAAACCTAGGGACCCGAATGATAGGATTTTAAAAACGTGGACCTGTGTGATAATAACCCTTAAAGTCAGGGACCTGAGTGAAATTAACCCTATAATAAATATTAGTTGCTCAAACAGAGTATTGTGTTAAATTACCTTAATATAGACAAGGTCAAAGTTAAATTACTTGTATTCTCTTCAAATATAATAAAACCTAATTGACTACTCGCATAATTGCTCGTATTCAGTTAAAATAACTAATTATGTAATGAATCATACTCTGAACGCTTGTATTCCGCTTGAATTTGACATTAATGCAATGAATAGATGTAAAAATATCTCTATTTAATTCAAATACATTGATATATCATAAATCAGTCTCTAAAAGTGTCTATTCACTAAAACTTAATCAGATGTCCCAAATAGATCGTCAAATATCTTTTTTTAGCTGAAGTACATCGACAAAGCAAATATTACTTATTTAATCAGAGTATTATGTTAAATTGCTTTCATATAGATAAGATCAAGTCAAATTACTTATATTCTCTTCATATACAACAAAAAAGTGAATGAATACTTATATAATTGCTAGTAATCAGTTAAAATAATTTATTATGGAATGAATCGTACTCTGAACACTTGTATTATGCTTGAATTCAACATTAATCCAATGAATAGTTGTAAAAATATCACTATTCAATACAAATATATTTATATGTCATATATTAGTCTTTGAAAGTACCTATTAACTTAAAATAGATTGATATACTATCAAAAAGATGTGTAATTACTGATATTATATTAAACATCGATTAGATGTCTCTAATAAATCGTCAATTATCTGTTTTCGGCTGAAATACATCGATATAGTAAATATTAGTTGTGTAATCAGAGTATTACGTTAAACTTCCTTCATATAGAGAGGATCAATGTCAAATTGCTTGTATTTGCTTCAAATACAATAAAAAGTGATGGAATACCAATGTAATTGCTAGTATTCAGTTAAATTAATTTATTATGGAATGAATCATACTATAAATGTTTGTATTCTGCTTAAATTCAACGTAACGTAATAAATAGCTAAAAAACGTCACTATTTAATTCAAATACAATGATATATCATAAATCAGTCTCTAAAAGTGCCTATTCGCTTAAAATAGATCGATATACTATCACAAAATGTGCAATTACCGGTTTTACGCTAAAACTCATTTAGATATCCCTAATAGATCACCAAATATTTGTTTCCAGTTAAAATATATCGATATGACAAATATTAGTTGCTTAATCAGAGTATTGTGTTAAAATGCCTTGATATAGACAAGATCAAAGTCAAATTACTTATATTCTCTTTAAATACAATAAAAACTAATTGAATACACGCATAATTGCTAGTATTCATTTAAACCAACTTAATATGCAATGAATCGTACTATAAATACTTGTATTCCGCTTGAATTCAACGTAATACGATGAATAGCAGCAAAAATATTACTATTCAATACAAATATATTGATATATCATAAATCGGTCTCTAAAAGTGCATATTCGCTTAAAATAGATCGATATACTGTTATAATTGCTGGTATTACATTAAAACGCATGTAGATGTACCTAGTAGATCACCAAATATCGATTTTCGGCTGAAACACATCGATATAGTAAACATTAATTGTGTAATCAGAGTATTATTTTAAAATAACTTCATGTAGATAAAATCAAAGTCAAATTACTTATATTCTCTTCAAATACAGCAAAAAATAATTTAATACTCATATAATTTTCTAAATGCTTGTATTCCGCTTGAATTCAACGAAACGCAAGGAATAACTGTAAAAATGTTGCTATTGAATTCAAATATAGTGACATGCCATAAATTAGTGTCTAAAGGTGACTGTTCACTTAAAATAGATCGATATACTATTAGAAAGATTTGTAATTTTCGGTATTATATTAAAACTCAATCAAATGTCCGTAATATTTCACCAAATGCTTATTTTCGGCTAAAATACATCGATATAATAAATATTAGTTGCTCAAACAGAGTATTGTGTTAAATTGCCTTCATATAAACAAGATCAAAGTCAAATCAGTTGTATTCTCTTCAAATATAATAAAACCTAATTGAATACTCATATAATTGCTTGTATTCAATTAAAATAACTAATTATGTAATAAATCATACTCTGAACGCTTGTATTCCGCTTGAATTTGACATTAATGCAATGAATAGATGTAAAAATATCTCTATTTAATTCAAATACATTGATATGTCATAAATCAGTCTCTAAAAGTGTCTATTCACTAAAATTTAATCGATATACTGTCAAAAAGCTGTGTAATTGCCGGTATTACATTAAACCTCAATCCGATGTCCCAAATAGATCGCCAAATATTAGTTTTTAGCTGAAATATTGACAAGATCAAAGTCAAATTACTTGTTTAATTCGAATATTATGTTAATTTGCCTTCATATTGACAAGATCAAAGTCAAATTACTTGTATTCTATTCAAATATAATAAAAAGTGAATGAATACTTATATAATTACTAGTATTCAATTAAAATAACTTATTATGGAATGAATCTTACTCTGAACGCTCGTATTTTGCTCAAATTCAACATAATCCAACGAATAGTGTAAAAATATCACTATTTCATTCAAATATATTTATATGTCATATATTAGTCTCTAAAAGTGCTTATTAGCTTAAAATGGTTCGATATACTATCAAAAAGATACGTAATTGCTGGCATTACATTAAACCTCAATTAGATGTTTCTAATATATTGCCAATTATCGGTTTCCGGCTAAATACATCGATATAGAAAATATTAGTTGTGTAACAGAGTATTATGTTAAACTTCCTTCATATAGAGAGGATCAATGTCAAATTACTTGTATTCATTTCAAATACAATAAAAAGTGATGGAATACCAATGTAATTGCTAGTATTCAGTTAAATTAATTTATTATACAATGAATTGTACTATAAATGCTTGTATTTCACTTGAATTCAATATAATGCAATGAATAGCAGTAAAAATGTCACTATTCAATTCAAATACAATGATACGTCATAAATCTGTCTCTAAAAGTGCCTATTCGCTTAAAATATATCGATATATTATCACAAAATGTGTAATTACCGGTATTATGCTAAAACTCATTCAGATATCCCTAATAGATCACTAAATAGCTATTTTCAGCTAAAATACATCGATATGACAAATATTAGTTATTTAATCAGAGTATTGTATTAAAATACCTTGATATAGGAGAGATCAAAGTTAAATTACTTGTATTCTGTTGAAATACAGTAAAAACAAATTGAATACACATATAATTGCTAGTATTCAGCTAAACTAACTTATTATGCAATGTATCATACTCTAAATGCTTGTATTCCACTTGAATTCAATGTTAATAGAATGAATATCAGTAATAATGTTATTATTCAATACAAATATATTGATATATCTTAAATCAGTCTCTAAAAGTGCATAATCCCTTAAAATAGATCGATATACTATTATAATTGTTGAAAAAAAATACTATTATAATTGCTGGTATTACATTAAAACACAAGCAGATGTCCCTAGCAGATCACCAAATATCGATTTTCGGTTGAAATACATTGATATAGCAAACATAAGTTGTGTAATTAGAGTATTATTTTAAAATGTCTTCATATAGATAAGTTCAAAGTCAAATTACTTGAATTCTCTTTAAATACAACAAAAAGTGATTAAATACTCAATTAATTGCTAGTATCCAGTTAAAATAACTTGTTATGTAGTAAATCGTATTCTAAATGCTTATATTCTGCTTGAATTCAATGAAATGCACGGAACAGCTGTATTGAATTCAAATACATTGACATGTCATAAATTCGTCTTTAAAGGTAACTGTTCTCTTAAAATAGATTGATATACTATTAGAAAGATTTATAATTTCCAGTATTATATTAAAACTCAATCAGATGTCCGTAACAGTTCACCAAATATTTGTTTTCAGCTAAAATAAATCGATATAACAAATATTAGTTTCTTAAACAGAGTATTGTGTTAAATTACCTTGATATAGAAAGGATTAAAGTCAAAATTACTTGTATTCTCTTCAAAGACAGTAAAAACTAATTGAATACTCGCATAATTGCTCGTATTCAGTTAAAATAACTAATTATGTAATGAATAGTACTCTAAAAGCTTGTATTCCGCTTGAATTTGACGTTAATGCAATGAATAGATGTAAAGATGTCTGTATTCAATTCAAATACATTGATTGGTCATAAATAAGTCTCTAAAAGTGCCTATTCGCTTAAACTTAGTCGATATACTGTCAAAAAGATGTGTAATTACCGGTATTACATTAAAACTCAATCAGACGTCCCAAATAGATCGTCAAATGTCAGTTTTCGGCTAAAATACATTGACAAAGCAACCATTACTTGTTTAATCAGAATATTATTTAAAAATGCCTTCATATAGATAAGAACAAAGTCAAATTATTTGTATTCTCTTCAAATACAATAAAAAGTGAAAGAATACTTATATAATTGCTAGTATTCAGTTAAAATAAATTATTATGGAATGAATCGTACTCT
>KZ451899.1:853492-919374 GCA_002786265.1 Apostasia shenzhenica | reverse complement strand
CAAATATCGATTTTCGGTTAAAATACATCGATATTACAAATATTAGTTGTGTAATCAGAGTATTATTTTAAAATACCTTCATATAGATAAGATCAAAGTCAAATTGCTTGTATTCTCTTTAAATACAATAAAAGTGATTAAATACTCAATTAATTGCTAGTATCCAGTTAAAATAACTTGTTATGTAGTGAATCGTATTCTAAATGCTTGTCTTCTGCTTGAATTTAATGAAATGCAAGGAATAGCTGTAAAAATATAACTATTGAATTCAAATACATTGATATGTCATAAATCAGTCTTTAAAAGTACATATTCGCTTAAAATAGATCGATATGCCATCACAAAATGTGTAATTATCGGTATTACGCTAAAACTCATTTAGATATCCTTAATAAATCACTAAATAGCTGTTTTTAGCTAAAATACATCGATATGACAAATATTAGTAGCTTAATTAAAGTATTGTGTTAAAATGTCTTGATAAAGGCAAGATCAAAATAAAATTTCTTGTATTCTCTTCAAATACAGTAAAAACTAATTGAATACACGCATAATTGCGAGTATTATGCTAGACTAACTTATTATGCAATATATCGTACTCTAAATACTTGTATTCTACTTGAATTCAACGTTAATATAATGAATATTAGTAAACATATTACTATTCAATACAAATATATTGACATATTATAAATCGGTCTCTAAAAGTGCAAATTGGCTTAAAATAGATCAATATACTGTTATAATTGCTGGTATTACATTGAAAAGCAAGCATATGTACCTAGTAGAGCACCAAATATTGATTTTCAGCAGAAACACATCGATATAGCAAACATTAGTTGTGTAATCAGAGTATTATTTTAAAATATCTTTATGTAGATAAGATCAAAGTCAAATTACTTGTATTCTTTTCAAATATAATAAAAAGTCATTGAATACTCATATAATTGCTAGTATCCAGTTAAAATAACTTGTTATGTAGTAAATCATATTCTAAATGCTTGTATTCCGCTTGAATTCAATGAAATGCAAGGAATAGCTGTAAAAACGTAAATATTAAAATCAAATACATTGACATGTCATAAATTAGTTTTTAAAGGTGACTGTTCGCTTAAAATATATTGATATACTGTTAGAAAGATTTGTAATTTCTAATATTATATTAAAACTCAATCAGATGTCCGTAATAGTTCACTAACTGTTTGTTTTCAGCTAAAATACATAGATATAACAAATATTAGTTCTTAAAATGCCTTTTTTAATCAGAGTATTATGTTAAAATGAATATCAGTAAAAATATTACTATTCAATACAAATATATTGATATATTATAAATCAGTCTCTGACTAAAATGTCTTGATAAAGGCAAGATCAAAGTTATTTTAAAACTCAATCAGACGTCTCAAATAGATCGTCAAATGTCAGTTTTCGGCTAAAATACATTGACAAAGCAAACATTACTTTTTTAATCACAGTATTATATTAAAATGCCTTCATATAGATAAGAACAAAGTAAAATTACTTGTATTCTCTTAAAATACAATAAAAAGTGAGTGAATACTTATATAATTGCTAGTATTCAGTTAGAATAACTTATTATGGAATGAATCGTACTCTGAACGCTTGTATTATGCTTGAATTCAACGTTAATCCAACAAATAGCTGTAAAAATGTCATTGTTCAATTCGAATACATTTATGTCATATGTTAGTGTGTCCTATTAGCTTAAAATAGTTCGATTAACTATCAAAAAGTTGTGTAATTGCTTGTATTATATTAAATCCCAATTAGATGTCTATAATATATCGCCAATTTTTCAGTTTCCGGCTGAATTACATCGATATAGCAAATATCAGTTGTGTAATAAGAGTATTATGTTAAACTTCCTTCATATAGAGAAGATCAACGTCAAATCGCTTGTATTTGCTTCAAATACAATAAAAAGTAATAGAATACTAATCTAATTACTTGTATTCAGTTAAATTAATTTATTATGCAATGAATCGTACTACAAATGCTTGTATTTTTGCTTGAATTCAACGTAATGCAATGAATAATTGTAAAAACATCACTATTCAATTCAAATACAATGATATATCACAAATCTGTCTTTAAAAGTGACTATTCGCTTAAAATAGATCGATATACTATCACAAAATGTGTAATTGCTGGTCTTACAGTAAAACTCAATCAGATATCCCTAATAGATCACTAAATATCAGTTTTCGGCTAAAATACATTGATTTAGCAAATATTAGTTGCTTAATCGGAGAATTATGTTAAACTGCTATGATATAGACAGGATCAAAGTCAAAATTACTTGTATTCTCTTCAAATACAGTAAAAACTAATTGAATACACCCATAATTACTAGTATTCGATTAAACTAACTTATTATGCAATGAATTCTACTCTAAATGCTTGTATTCCACTTGAATTTAACATTAATATAATGAATATCAGTAAAAATGTTATTATTCAATATAAATATATTGATATATCATAAATCAGTCTCTAACAGTGCATATTCGCTTAAAATAGATCGATATACTGTTATAATTGCTGGTATTACATTAAAACGCAAGCCGATGTCCCTAGTAGATCACCAAATATCGATTTTCGGTTGAAATACATCGATATAACAAATATTAGTTGTGTAATCAGAGTATTATTTTAAAATACCTTCATATAGATAAGATCAAAGTCAAATTGCTTGTATTCTCTTTAAATACAATAAAAAGTGATTAAATACTCAATTAATTGCTAGTATCCAGTTAAAATAACTTGTTATGTAGTGAATCGTATTCTAAATGCTTGTCTCCTGCTTGAATTTAATGAAATGCAAGGAATAGCTGTAAAAATGTAACTATTGAATTCAAATACATTGATATGTCATAAATCAGTCTTTAAAAGTACGTATTCGCTTAAAATAGATCGATATACCATCACAAAATGTGAAATTATCGATATTATGCTAAAACTCATTTAGATATCCCTAATAGATCACTAAATAGTTATTTTTGACTAAAATACATCGATATTACTAGTATTCAGTTAAAATAACTTATTATGAAATGAATCGTACTCTAAACGCTTGTATTATGCTTGAATTCAACGTTAATCCAATGAAAAGTTGTAAAAATATCACTATTCAATTAAAATACATTTATATGTCATATGTTAGTATGTGAAAGTGCCTATTAGCTTAAACTAGTTCGATATACTATTAAAAAGATGTGTAATTACTGGTATTATATTAAATCTCAATTAGATGTCTCTAATATATTGCCATTTTTCAGTTTCCGGCTGAAATACATCGATATAGCAAATATCAATTGTGTAATCAGAGTATTATGTTAAACTTCTTTCATATAGAGAAGATCAACGTCAAATCGCTTGTATTCTCTTCAAATACATTAAAAAGTAACAGAATACTAATCTAATTACTAGTATTTAGTTAAATTAATTTATTATGCAATGATCGTACTATAAATATTTGTATTCCGCTTGAATTCATCATAATGTAATGAATAGCAGCAAAAATATTTTTATTCAATTCAAATACAATGATATGTCAAAAATCAGTCTCTAAAAGTGCCTATTCGCTTAAAATAGATCGATATATCATCACAAAATATGTAATTACCGGTATTACGCTAAAACTCATTTAGATATCCCTAATAGATCACTAAATAGCTGTTTTTTTTGCTAAAATACATCGATATGACAAATATTAGTAGCTTAATCAGATTGTTGTGTTAAAATGCCTTTATATAGGCAAGTTCAAAGTTAAATTACTTGTATTCTCTTCAAATACAGTAAAAACTAATTGAATATACGCATAATTGCTAGTATTCAGCTATACTAACTTAGTATGCAATGCATCGTACTCTAAATGCTTGTATTCCACTTGAATTCAACATTAATATAATGAATATCAGTAAAAATATTACTATTCAATACAAATATATTGATATATCATAAATCAGTCTCTAAAAGTGCATATTCGCTTAAAATAGATCTATATATTGTTATAATTGCTGGTATTACATTAAAACACAAGCAGATGTCTCTAGTAGATCACCAAATATCAATTTTCGGTTGAAATACATCGATATAACAAATATTAGTTGTGTAATCAGAGTATTATTTTAAAATGCCTTCATATAGATAAGATCAAAGTCAAATTGCATGTATTCTTTTCAAATACAACAAAAAGTGATTGAATACTCATATAATTACTAGTATCCAGTTAAAATAACTTGTGATGTAGTGAATCGTATTCTAAATGCTTATATTCCGCTTGAACTCAATGAAATGCAGGGAATAGATGTAAAAACGTAAATATTGAAGTAAAATACATTGACATGTCATAAATTAGTCTTTAAAGGTGACTATTCGTTTAAAATAGATTGATATACTGTTAGAAAGATTTGTAATTTCCAGTATTATAATAAAACTCAATCAGATGTCCGTAATAGTTCACAAAATATTTATTTTCAACTAAAATACATAGATATAACAAATATTAGTTCTTAAACAGAGTATTGTGTTAAAATGTCATGCTATAGACAAGATTAAAGTCAAAATTACTTATATTCTATTCAAATACAATAAAAACTAATTGAATACTCGTATAATTGCTCGTATTCAGTTAAAATAACTAATTATGTAATGAATAGTACTCTAAAAGCTCGTATTCCGTTTGAATTTGATGTTAATGCAATGAATAAATGTAAAGATATCTGTATTCATTCAAATACATTGATTTGTCATAAATTAGTCTCTAAAAGTGCCTATTCGCTTAAACTTAGTCAATATACTGTCAAAAAGATGTGTAATTAACGGTATTACATTAAAACTCAATCAGACGTCCCAAATAGATCGTCAAATATCAGTTTTCGGCTAAAATACATTGACAAAGCAAACAATACTTGGTTAATCAGAGTATTATGTTGAAATGCCTTCATATAGATAAGAACAAAGTCAAATTACTTGTATTCTCTTCAAATACAATAAAAAGTGAAAGAATACTTATATAATTGCTAGTATTCAGTTAAAATAAATTATTATGGAATGAATCGTACTCTTTGAATTTAATGAAATGCAAGGAATAGCTGTAAAAATGTAACTATTGAATTCAAATACATTGATATGTCATAAATCAGTCTTTAAAAGTACGTATTCGCTTAAAATAGATCGATATACCATCATAAAATGTGTAATTACCGGTATTACGCTAAAACTTATTTAGATATCCCTAATAGATCACTAAATAGCTGTTTTTGGCAAAAATACATCGATATGGCAAATATTAGTGGCTTAATCAGAGTATTGGGTTAAAATACCATGATATAGGCAAGATCAAAGTTAAATTACTTGTATTCTCTTTAAATACAGTGAAAACTAAATAAATACATGCATAATTGCTAGTATTCAGCTAGACTAACTTATTATGCAATGTATTGTACTGTAAATGCTTGTATTTCACTTGAATTCAATGTTAATATAATGAATATCAGTAAAAATATTACTATTAAATACAAATATATTGATATATTATAAATCGTTCTCTAAAAGTGCATATTCACTTAAAATAGATCAATATACTGTTATAATTGCTGGTATTACATTAAAAAGCAAGCATATGTACCTAGTAGATCATATTTTCGGCTGAAACACATAGATATAACAAGCATTAGTTGTGTAATCAAAGTATTATTTTAAAATGCCTTCATATAGATAAGATCAAAATCAAATTGCATGTATTCTCTTTAAATATAACAAAAAATGATTGAATACTTATATAATTGTTAGTATCCAGTTAAAATAACTTATTATTTTTTTTATGTAGTGAATCGTATTCTAAATGCTTGTATTCCGCTTGAATTCAACGAAATGCAAGAAATAGATGTAAAAACGTAAATATTGAATTCAAATACATTGACATGTCATAAATTAGTTTTTAAAGGTGACTGTTCGCTTAAAATAGATTGATATACTGTTAGAAATATTTATAATTTCCAGTATTATATTGAAACTCAATCAGATGTCCGTAATAGTTCACAAAATATTTGTTTCCAACTAAAATACATAGATATAACAAATATTTGTTCTTAAACAGAGTATTGTGTTAAATTGCCTTGCTATAGACAAGATTAAAGTCAAAATTACTTATATTCTATTCAAATATAATAAAAACTAATTGAATACACACATAATTGCTTGTTTTCAATTAAAATAACTAATTATGTAATGAATCGTACTCCAAAAGCTTGTATTTCGCTTGAATTTGACATTAATGTAATAAATAGATGTAAAGATATCTGTATTCATTTGAAATACAGTGATATGTCATAAATCAGTCTGTAAAAGTATCTATTCACTTAAACTTAATGTATATACTTTAAAAAAATGTGTAATTATCGGTATTACATTAAAACGCAATCAAAAGTCCCTAATAGATCGTCAAATATCAGTTTTCGGCTAAAATACATTGACAAAATAAATATTACTTGTTTAATCAGAGTATTATGTTAAGATGCCTTCATATAGATAAGAACAAAGTCAAATTACTTATATTCTCTTCAAATACAACAAAAAGTGAATGAATACTTATATAATTGCTAGTATTCAGTTAAAATAATTTATTATGTAATGAATCGTACTCTAAACGCTTGTATTATGCTTGAATTCAACTAATCGAATGAATGACTGTAAAAATGTCACTATTCAATTCAAATACATTTATATGTCATATGTTAGTGTTTGAAAGTACCTATTAGCTTAAAATAGTTCGATAAACTATCAAAAAGATGTGTAATTGCTGGTATTACGTTAAACTTCAATTAGATGTCTGTAATATATCGCCAATTATCTGTTTTCGACTGAAATACATTGATATAGCAAAAATTAGTTGTGTAATTAAAGTATTATGTTAAAATTCCTTCTTATTATGTCAAATTGCTTTTATTCGCTTCAAATATAATTAAAAGCGATGTAATACAAATGTAATTACTAGTATTCAGTTAAATTAATTTATTATGCAATGAATCGTACTATGAATGCTTGTATTTCACTTGAATTCAATGTAATGCAATGAATAGCAGCAAAAAATATTACTATTCAATTCAAATACAATGATATGTCATAAACCAGTCTCTAAAAGTGTTTATTCGTTTAAAATAAATCGATATACTATCACAAAATGTGTAATTATCGGTATTATGCTAAAACTTATTCAGATATCCCTAATAGATAACTAAATATATATTTTCATCTAAAATACATCGATATGATAAATATTAGTTGCTGAATCAGAGTATTGTGTTAAACTGCCATGATATAGATAAGATCAAAGTCAAATTATTTGTATTCTCTTCAAATATAGTAAAAACTAATTGAAGATACTCATAATTCCTAGTATTCAGTTAAACTAACTTATTATGCAATAAATCGTACTCTAAATACTTGTATTTCACTTCAATTCAACATTAATACAATGAAGATCAGTAAAAATATTACTATTCAATTTAAATATATTGATATATTATAAATCAGTCTCTAAAAGTACACATTTATTTAAAATAGATCGATATACTATTATAATTACTGGTATTACATTAAAACACAAGCAGATGTCCCCAGTAGATCCCCAAATATCTATTTTCGGCTGAAATACATCGATATAACAAACATTAGTTGTGTAATCAGAATATTATTTTAAAATATCTTCATATAGATAAGATCATAGTTAAATTACCTGTATTCTCTTTAAATATAATAAAAAGTGATTGAATACTCATATAATTACTAGTATTTAGTTAAAATAACTTTTTATGTAGTGAATCGTATTCTAAATACTTGTATTTTGCTTGAATTCAACGAAATACAAGAAATAGCTGTAAAAATATTACTGTTGATTCAAATACATTGACATGTCATAAATTAGTCTCTAAAAATGACTATTGACTTAAAATAGATTGATATACTGTTAGAAAGATTTGTAATTTCTGGTATTATATTAAAAGTCAATCAGATGTCCATAATAGTTCACCAAATACTTATTTTTAGCTAAAATACATCGATATAACAAATATTAGTTGCTTAAATCCTTAGATTCTAATGTATTCCTCCAAACCTCAAGTTTTGTTTTAGTTTTCTTTTTAGTTTTATCAATAAAGACAATATCATTTGCAAAGAGCATGCACCAAAACACTTTATCTTGGATATATCTACTCAGAATTTTTATAATCAAGACAAAAAGATATAAACATAAACTTTAATATTGATGTAATCCAACTGTAATAGAAAAATCTTTAGTTAAATTTTCTTATGTTCGAACACAGGTAACAACTCTTTTATACATATTTTTAATTACTTCAATATAGCTAATGCAATTCTCTTTCTTTCCTAAAATTCTCTAAAAAAATTTTCTTAAAACTTTATTATAAACTTTTTCTAAATTAATAAAAATCAAATGTAGATTCTTCTTTTTTTTCTTAAACTTTTTCATTGAATTTCTCAATAAATGAATAACTTTCATAATAGATTTAGCTAGCATAAAATTAAACTGATCCTTTAATACCTTATTATTATTATGTAATTTATGTTCGATCACCCTCTCCCAAAATTTTAGAGTATGACTCATTAATTTAATTCTTTTATAGTTCGTATAATTTTATACATTATTTTTATTCTTATATATAAGTATTAATATACTATTTTTTATATTCATTTAACATATTTTTAGTCTTTAAAATTATATTAAATAATCTAGTGAATCGAGAAATTTCTTAAGTTCTCAAGCACTTTCAAAAATTTATTAAAATGTCATTCGGTCTAGTATTTTTTTACATAACCCTTACAACTAATCCTAAAAATTTTATAATCTTTGAATATTAATTTTATTCAATAATAAGGAGATTATTATCATACCATCACTTCAGTTATTAGATAAAATTAGTATCTAAAAGTTCTGTAGCCTTTAGAATAATTGTCAAAGATGAATATCACTATTTGCTCAACAATATTGTTGTTCTTTGAACTTGGAGCAAAAGTTTTAAAACTCGATCGAAACTCATTAATTTTAACTTTTTCGGCTCAATTTAGGCTGACTCTAATTCGGAAAAGTTACTTGTTTTAATTTCGATCGAAACTATCAAGTTTCGACAGAAACTGTTAAAACTCAGTCAAAACAATCGAAACTCACAATCTTAAAAAATTATTTAAATAATTTTCATTAATAAATTTAATTTTGAGTTTATACAATTTAAGATAAGTTGCATTCAGGCTCATGAGATCGAAAGAATATTATAAATTAGACTTTACTTTTTAAAAATTTTGATTTCAATTCCTAGGATTGTAAATGAACATTATTTGGTCCCAATTAAGACATAATTATTAATTTTTATAATTTTTTTTAAATTTTAACTATTAACTTTTTGGCTTTTTTAAATATTAATATTAATATTTTTTAGTTTTAAAATTTTGAGTGAAAAAAATAAAAAGATTAAAAAATTAAATTTTTAAAAAATAGGTAAGAATAAAAAGATATGATTATTCATTAAAATATATAAACAGTTAAAAATATTCAAAAAGTAATTAAATTGTATTATTTTTATAATTTTAAGAACTAAAATTAAATTTTTTAAAAAATTGAGATCAACTTAAATTATTAAAATTATTAAAATAGATACAATTATATTGCGGATACAATTATATTGCGGTCGAAATCAAACTGAGATTAAAATTTGCTTGTAACTAAAATTTTGCGTAACTCACTCTATTTTCTTATTCCTGGGAAAAAGTTATTTATATTGCTTATGCTTCTCGACCACTCTCGCCCCAACTATGGACTCCACCCGGGCCACCCACGTGCCACCGGATTGATCGGCCATCTGCTTCTCACCGGGGCTGCTACGCCGCTGCCGACTCTTCGTAGGGTTTAGAACGGCGAATGAAACTCTTGACACTGGCCAGGAGAGCTAGAACGGAGGGGAGCCATCGCCGGATATGGGACGAGATAGGGATGTTCCTGTTGCCGCTGGTGGCGGTAGCAGCCAGCGAGCAGTTAAGCGTCCAAGGTATCTGACGCTTCCGATCATATTGGTTTTGGTGGTGATTGGGTACATCTACTACGTGACAGTCTTCGGGGTGATCGAGCGCTGGCTGGGACTGACGACGGCTGCAGGGGTTGGGAACGCTGTTGGTTTTTCCGTCCTGGCTCTGATGTGCCTCTCGACTTATGCGATAGCTGTCCTCAGGGACCCTGGGAGTGTCCCTCCCTCCTTCATTCCCGACATAGAAGACCCTGATGCTAGGGTGCATGAGGTTAAGAGGAAGGTCCGAGTCACACTCCTTGTCATTCTAAATTCCTCTTCTTTTTTGATGGTTTTATTATAATTTTGTGATGAGAGTCATAAATGACTCGTTTTAGGTGAGTTCTGGAATTTATCTGATCCAAAATTTGTTTTTTTTCTTCAGCTGAAATCCTCTAATGTAGCTTGTATTTCGTGATTTCGTGCATTCTTGTGTGTTGCGTGAAACGTGGAAGTTAACTTCGATGTACCTGTTGTTTCTTTCTGAGAAAAGTGACATGTGGTCTTTCATAACAAAACTCTACAACGAGAAGTTTGGGTGTGATCTTGCATGTTAAAGTTCCAACCACTGTCTCCTTAAATCATCCTTGTTTTGTTCTTACTTTCATTATCTATTATATGGAATTATACCGTCTATCCCTTAGAAATAGGCTTAGATAGTGAAGAAATTTTAAATTTTATTTTGGTATCCAAAATTATAAGATAAATTTCTTATTTTGTTCCTGGAAAAATCCTGAATTCATGCATGGCATCTTGTGTATAGTCATCCCAACAAATCTCACTTTCCGATTTTCTGACATCATGATCCAGCCAATATAGAGGTGCATGTCCACTATCCAATCATAGAAGGCTTTGGGTCTATCAAACCATCAAAAGTGGGAACCTTCACTCACTTGGTGACCTCAATATTGTCATATGGGTCAGGTATCATGCCTACCCTGTTACCTCCGAACCACCCTGGGAATCTATAATTATAATATGGACTTGATGGGGTGCCAGGGTGCAGCGACTTGATGGGGTCTATAGGGCATGGCCTGACGAGGGAATGCATCCTAAGGATGATACATCAGGCCTTTAGGGGGACCTGTTGTGCTCCAGGATTGACTTCCCTTAACCACAAGTTGTCATGCCAAATCAACACTGCCTTGAGGAGGATGGGCCTACAGGCATTGTTCACCACGAATGTAATTTTGGGCAACACTGGATTCTACATGAGGGTGGGACTCGGCCTCACTCTCAACCCTAGATGTTACCTCATCAACATCTAGGTCGATGTGAACGGGGACATGCCCACGAGGAGAATAGGCTACCTTTAGAGCATCAATTCTCACCTAAGAAGCACAGATACTTTTAAGAAGTTACCGTGGTAGTGTCGGATGCGTGTCAAACACGGGACACGCTATGGACACGGCGGGACACATGTGTGTATTTCTTTTTTATTATAGCCATTTAGCTTGCAATTTAACAATATATAAGATCCAAGAAGCACGGACACTTCTAAGAAGTTACCGTAGTAGTGTCAGACACGTGTTGGATGCGGGATACGCTATGGATAAGGCGGGACACGTGTCCTATGTTTTTTTAAAAAAATTAGAATATAGCTGGACACTTGTAGGACACTTACATGACACTTACAGGACATGGTTCTATTATAAATTAATTAAATTTTTATAAAAATTATACTTAAAATTTATCAAAAATCGGTTCAACAATTGCCCTAATTTTTCCTGCGTACGTCATCTCTTCTTCGCGGTCGCAGCAGTTTCCTCGCGTCACCTTCTTCTTCGTGGTCGTGACGGGACCTCGAAGGCTTCCTCACATCTTCTTCGCGGTCGCAGTGACCTCGCATTGTCTTCTTCTTCGCGGTCGCAGCAGCGGGCGTCATCTGCGATTAGGTTTTCTTCTTATTCTCTGTTTTTTTTCCTTCACTGTTTTTTTCTTCACCTTTTTTCTTCTCCTTCTCCTTCTCCTTCTTCTTTATTTTTTTTCCTTCACTGCTTTCTTCTGCTTCTTCTGCTTCTTCTTCTTCTTCTTCTTCTTCTGCTTCTTCTTCTGCTTCTTCTTCTACTTCTTCTTCTGCTTCTTCTGCTTCTTCTTCTTCTTCTTCTTCTTCTTCTTCTTCTTCTTTTTCTCTGTTTTTTTTTCCTTCACTGCATTTTTCTTCTCTTGCTTTCTTCTTCTTCTCTGTTTTTTTTTTCTTCACTGTTTTTGTCTTCTCCTACTTTCTTCTCTTGCTTTCTTCTCTTGCTTTCTTCTTCTTCTTTTTCTTCTTCTCTGTTTTTTTCTTTCACTGCTTTTTTCTTCTCCGGCTTACTTCTTCTCCTATCACATATATTTCATCAATTTATAGTTTCTTTTATTTTTATTAAAATTCTAGTAAATAAATAAATAAATTTATTTAATATGTCTTAGAAGTGTCCTGTCCTATTTTTTTGAAGATTGACGTATCCCTGTGTCAGTGTAGTGTCGTGTCCCGTGTTCCGTGTCGTATCCGTGCTTCGTAGATTCCCACCCTAAGCTTTGCATGAGAGATTTTCAATTCTTTCATGTCATCTCTCATTTGGAGAAGAATTGTATCTTGCTGCTCATCCATCAACCTCTCTTAGCATGCTCTACCACTCCTAATCGTCATGGTTACGATAAAAAAAAATATTCGACTCAAAAAAGACCTAGATTGAGTGAGTTTCTAAGAGTATGGGTTGAAATAGGACCTATATAAAATGCATAAATGATGTTTAAATGTAGCAGGGCTGTAATGCAATGCAGAAAAATAGAAACTTGAATGCATAATTGAACCTGAGAATTTGCAGAAAGTAGAGAAAATAATCCAGAATTGTAGAACTAGTTAGTAGAAACTTTTGAAATTGCGGAAAATAATGCAGAATTTGCAGAATTACTAGGAAGTATGCAAAATTTATCCTAATTGCAGTTAACTATGGGATTAAATTATATCAAAAAAAACCTATGGGATTAAGACCAAATAAGCCCAAAAAAGATTGCTTAAGGCTAGAAACTCTTAAATTGATTTGTTTTAATACCAATTTCATGTAGGATAATTTGGGAAAATTTTCTTAAACCCTTATTAATGTAAAACTAATCATCTAAATAAGGAATTAAGCTTAAGGAGCATTTGGTTTAATGTTATTTTAATATAATGTCATATTATTTAGATGTTATACATTTAGATATCATCTTTTGAGTGACAATTTCATATTTTTTTGAAGATTATCTACACGTCATCTAATCAAATATTTTTTTCTAGATAACATGACATAACGGCAAGATTACATTGAACCGAATGCCTTCTAAATGCAATGAAAGAAAGCTTCACGTGAGGATTAAAATTAGGAATTAAGCCCTAAATTATCTAGGTCTTTTCTTCAATGTTATCATAAGATTTTCATGCAAATTTAGGTATCAATTGGGCAATGATCCAAAATAAATTCAAAAAATAAAAAAGCTGTAGGGCATGCAAACCCTAAATTACTAGATCAAATTAGAGAGAAATTGGATGAAAATTTGACCTAGTATGAGCAATATTTCATCCATCATATGAACATAATCCAATAGCATCCGTACACAAAATAAAGAGAGGTTTACATGTGATTCTGGTGGAGACACCACGATCGACCGTCGATTCATTCCTGACAGAGTTTACCATTGACGGCCGAGATCTAGCCACACTACTTCGATCTGGTCGATTGACTATTAGGACAGATTTGGAAAGATGAATACTGCGAATCACTGACTTGGTGGATTGAAAATCTCCCAAGCATTTTGATTGATTGGAGATTCCATTTTGGGATGATTTTGTTTCCCGCATTTATTTTGTATTAGTTGTTTCTATTTCTGTGATTATTATTTTAGGCATGTTATTTGGTGATTCCTTATTTGTGTGAATAATTTATTACATTATGTATTTTTTTTCTTTATTAAGTCAGTTTGTATGAAGGTTTATATATACGTCTCTCTGTTACTCTTATTTTTTTTAATGCTGAATGAACTTGATTTGTGTTTTTCTTGAAATTATTTGATTCTGGAATGAATTAATATCCCGGGTAGGGAAGGGCTTGAGCCTTGGTGAGAATCTCTAAACCCCACCCGCTCCAGCTCCTCCCTTCTGGGTTCGATTTCATTCATCTTACATCCCTTAGCATTCACCTTACCTCATCCTCGCCCACTCTGCATGCTAGTTCGTGTTCCTGCGTCCTGCTCGCTAACTCCGATCTAGCACGGACGTGTTATCGTGCCTCGACATCGTCGATGACGCAATCGTGCCTATTATGCTAATGCGCACACCTCGGCTCCGCTTGACGTGCTCGCGGAACTCTACTTTCATTCTGTGCAGTCCACCCGCGCGCGCCAGGCTCCTCGCGTGCCCCGCAGCGTTCGTGCTGGCGCTTTGCCCGCACAGCCCCCGCGTGTGCACTCGCCCTCTCGCAGTGTCACGCTTGTGCGCCCGCGCATGCTCTCTCGCTGCATCGGGCCTGCACGCACTTTGTTCGCACGCTGCTCGCGCTCCCACAAGCCGCCCGCACGCACCCAACCCTCTTGTGCGCGCCCGCTCCGCTACACGCGCCTATGCACCCGAAGCGGCCACAACTATTGAGCCCTCGTTCTGAGAAGTTATAACGTGGTCCCTAGATTATCTGACTAAGGTACGAACTTCAATAATCTTTAACCTAGTTAAATCAAATACTCTGGGTCATTCTGCTCACTTGTGATTTGCTTGAAGTTGCTCCGCCTGTGTGACCTTTCATTATTGAGTGCAATTTAATTATTGTTGGTTAAATATTGTGAGTCCCCATATTTTTATTATTTTGTTTCTGATTTGTTGAAAATCGAATTGCGCCCTAATTTGAATTGGTAATTTTTCAATTACCTTCGATCTAATTTATCTAAAATTTTAAAAGAGATCGATTTTGCGGGTTTAATTAATTTCTCAGTCATTACAAAATTATTCTCTGATATTTTAGCATTAGTTTTTGAATAATCTGCTTTATAAAATTGTTGATCTCTAAACTGCATCATTATTCATCTGTCACGCATCAAATTCTTATCCATAAGGGAAAATGGAACAAGGGGAAACCACACACAAAATCGAGATAGATAGGGGTGAAATAGGGAGAAAATCAATGAGAAATCAAAGAAAAAATCATAAAAATAGTAAGGAGAGAATCAAATTTGATGATTCATGGTGAAATCAACGGCAAAAGATTGGCATCACACATGATCATTTACACCAACATTACATCAATCAATGGGATCCACAACAGGCAGTCGGTCAGTAGCGGCAGCACAAGGAGGTGGTGGTAGTGGAGAGAGGTGGCTAGTAGCGGCACCTTGGGAGTTAGGGGTCTCCTCTCTCTGAACAAAAATAGTGGCTAATTCTAATCCCTTTCTAAACCCTTCTATATATAGTGGAACCCAAAAATCTCCACCCTTGATTGCTAATAAAGTTAATTCCCAACATAAATGGTAATCAACCTAATCAAGGACGTTTAATTGCTTGCAACTCAAGCCAGAGGGAGGGGGCGGTTATGCTTAATGAGGGAAGGGAGTTGGGTCAATTTTGGCCCATATGTTCGCTAAAGCCCATTAAAATCTTCAAAACTATACAAGCTCTTTCACCATTACTCCATTTACATCAAACCCCACATCCATCATACCCATAATGAGAATAATAATTTCATCTATTTTTCAAAAACAATGATAATGTTATTCTCTCAAATGTTAGAAAATCCCTCTCTCCAAATATATAATAAATGTCCATATAATATATAATAATAAAAAATGCAATAAACAAATAGAGCAAAATGAAATAAAGCAAGACGATGATGAAAATCATCTCTGAGCTAAATATAATGTGGTCGTCAGAGTCGGTATCAGGGATGCTCTGCTTCAAGCTTCCATCCAAATAACTTGCCCATTAGGGTTCTCAATGGGGGAAGATCAAATACTAGCTTTCGACTCACATGCTTCCATTAGCCCACACCCACACGACTTGAGCTTGGGCTTTCTCCTTACTTCCTTGCAACCACGTTAAGGGGTCCCTCTCTTTCTCAAGCAGGAAAGATCCACTATTTTCGAAAGGTCTTTTAGTAGGTTTATCCATTGAGGCGGTGTGTTGAACAGATTGTGGGCAATTGGCATAAAAGCTAGAGTTAACCCGCTTGCTGTCCCTTGAAATTTTGAGCTTGAAACATGCCCAAAACCTGTAAAAAAATTGATGGAGACACCCTCCTCGACCTCATGGTCGCACATAGCATCATAGATGATATTGGCACACTCTCGACCATTCATACAACTATGAAGCATTGATACTTTGTAGAGCCTAACGTATTCGTATCGGATACCGATACTCCCCGATACTCCACCGATACGTATCCGATATGCCACGTAACGTATCAATTTTTATTTTTAATTTTTAAAAATTCGATACTTGTCTAATAATACTTTTCGATACTTCTAATTAAAAAAAAATATTGAAACATTTGGTCTGGCCTACACGATAAAAAATAAAAAGTATATTATATATAAAACACAACTCATGCATACACTCAAATAATAAGATTGAGAGATATACTGAGCTCATGCAATTGAGATTGCAAAATGTTTAATGCACGTTAGTGTTTCGGTAATAGAAAAAGAATTTGGTATTCACAAGTAACTGTATCATCTAGTTTTTCTATCTCAACTATACTATTTTTGCTTCTGTTAGACACCGATTATTTTTTTTAATATTAATTAAGCTTATATTATGTAAATGATAAAACTTTAGTCTTATTTTATTTTATTTTATTTATTTAGTTAAGACTCAGAAAAAGGAGAGTATATATCTACTTTAATTAGATTAGTGTATCTGAGTTTATGTAACATTATCTATGTTATTTTCAATTATATGTCATTTACATTGAGCTAATTAATTTAGGTCGGATTTAAATTAAAACTGAAATAATTTTCTGATGTATATTTAAACTCTTATCTCACTTATATAATCTGTGATAGGTTGAAAGTAATTAAATAAATTTTAAAATATTATTTAAAGTTAAGATCTTTTTAAACTCAATAGTTGTTGAAGGATCTGCATCGCTATTTTTGGGTACTGAGGAAGCTGATTCCCCATTAGTAGCTTTGCTAGGCAAGAATTATCAAAGCTATTCATCCAAGAACTTGGTGCTAACATCCTCCATCTTTGATTGAGGAATGGATGGAAGTTTTGTTCCTCTTAGAGAGCTAGCCATTAATCTCTGTTGGCCCTTTCCCAAGCTAATAGAATCATCATAGCTTGAATGAGGTTGATTCAAGCCACCATGGCTAGGGTTGGAAGATAAGGCTGGAGCTGATGGCGCCACCATTGCCTTTTCCAGGGCCTTAAGGGATTTGGCTTGTAGGACCTTGTCGATTGTGAGAGCGGGAGGATCTTACTATAGTCGTGTTGCTCTTGCTGTGTTCCTGGCTCACCTTGCTTCTTAGGCATCGTCAATAATAAGCTGAAGGCCACCGGACAACGATCGTGCCCCTCAACCCTATTTTTTTCCAAGTTGATCTATTGTTTTGTTCCAATTTCCCGCAAGTCAATTCGGACTTGGGTACAAGAATGGCTGTTTTGGGGGACTTTTAATTTATAGCTAGAGGATTACCATCCTGACCAAAAAGCGATTGAAAGCTCAAGTAGCCTTGGTGAGAATGACTTTTGAAATTGTGCTTAAAAAATAGTTGGTGACAAGTGGTGTGCTGCCACTTGTGTTCTGGGAGGCGCTATATTGACTCAATGACTGTGTGGTTGCAGGAGCTGAGCATGGGAATGGTACCAAGGTGACCTGATGACCATCTTCGCAGTTGGTGGCCACAGAGGCTGACAGATCCAGGCTATTTCTGCCGGGGACTCCGTGACTCCATTCATGCAGCCATTGTGCCATTGCAAGATACAGTGTACGAGACGCTAATAGAGGCTATTGTTGTTACTGAACAAGACAAACAAGCAACTCAAGCCCGAAAGGAAGCCACGGGGAAACGCAAAGATATAGCTTTTAGATCTGTCACAGGACCAACATCAAAGAAGCCCAACTCCAATAAAAGTGTGAGCAACTTTGGTAGTAGTTCTAGAAGACCACAATGCCAACACTGTGGCAAGAGACATGGAGGAAAGTGCTTCTCTGAAAGAAGGACCTGTTACGTTTGTGGGGAAGTAGGTCGCATTGCTAAGATTTTCCCCAAAAAAGCTACAGTTGTTGGGGAGGCTTCAGTACCAACTTCTATTGCATCAGCTTCTGGTGGATGTTATGGTAGAGCACTTACAACAGCTGATCGTGGGTGTGGTGCAGGAGCTCAAGCTGGAGGGCGAGGTGCGCAGCCTCGTGTATATGCCCTGACCCAACAGGAGGCCCAAGAGTCACCCAATGTCATTACAGGTATTATTTATATGTACGACTCACCAGTTATTGTTCTATTTGATTCAGGTGCATCGCATTTTTTTATTTCTGAAAATGTTGTAAAGAAGTTATCTTTGGAGGTACATCCACTTGATGACTTGCTTCACGTTGTCTTACTCATTGGTACAACAATTGGGGTAGGGACATATGTGAAGGTATCTATTAGAATCAAAGATCAAAACTTTGAATTCAAATTGATAGTGATACCCATTACTAAATTCAATGTAATTCTGGGAATGAATTGGTTGTTTGCTAACCAAGTAATAATATATTGTCGGGAAAAGAAGGTTAAAGCTTGCATCCCAGGGTCACCGGATTTAGTTTATTACGGGCAAGAAAAGAAAGTTTTATTGGTGAATGCTGTCCAAGCTCATCGAATAATAAAAAAGGGGTATTTTGTATATTTAGTAATGGCATTCAATGCTAAACCTAATACAACTGAATTAAAAGATGTGGCTGTTGTATGTGATTATCCGGATATCTTCCCAAAAGATCTGTCAGGCTTACCCTCGGATCGAGATGAATTTGTAATAGATCTTATACCGGGGACGGAACCTATCTCTAAAGCCCCATATCATATGGCGATTACTGAGCTACAAGAGTTGAATACTCAACTAAAAGATTTGTTAAAGAAAGGGTATATCCGTCCAAGTGTATCTCCGTGGAGAGCACCTGTGTTATTTGTAAAGAAGAAAGATGGGAGCCTGAGAATGTGTATTGATTACAAAGAACTTAATAGGGTGATCATTAAGAATAAATACCCTCTGCCTTAGCTTAATGATTTATTTGATCAGTTGCAAGGTGCTTTTGTATTTTCAAAGATAGATCTTTATCTGGATATTATCAGCTAAAAGTGAAAAAAGACGATATCCCTAAAATAGCTTTTAGAACCGGATATGGTTACTATGAATATTTGGTAATATCATTCGGTCTAACTAATGTTCTTGCCGTATTCATGGATCTTATGAATTGAGTATTCCAACCTTTTCTTGATCAATTTGTCATCGTGTTTATTGATGACATTTTGGTATATTTGAAAAACCATGAAGAGCATGCTACATACTTACAATTGGTCCTCCAAAAGCTGCGAGAACATCAACTTTATTCTAAGTTCTCTAAGTGTGAATTTTGGTTGTCAAGTGTTAATTTTCTGGGGCATGTAATTAGTAGTACTGGTGTATCTGTTGATCCTCAGAAGATCTCTGCTGTAGTGGATTGGCTTTGACTGACCAGAGTATCTGAAGTTAGAAGTTTTCTGGGATTAGCCAGTTACTATCGTAAATTTGTTAAAAGTTTCTCTCAGATAGCATTGCCACTCACTAGACTTGTACAAAAACCTGTAAAATTTGAATGAGATGCTAACTGTGAGACAAGTTTTCAAAAATTAAAGAACTATCTAGTTTCAGCTCTATGTTAGCATTACCAGAGGGGAGTGAAGGTCTTCAAATTTACAGTGATGCCTCATTTCAAGGACTTGGATGTGTCCTCGTACAGCGTGGTCATGTGAATGCATATGCTTCACGTCAACTACGTCCACATGAGAAGAACTATCCAATTCATGATTTGGAATTAGCAGCTATTATTTTTACTTTAAAAATCTGGCGATACTATTTGTATGGTGTAAAGTATGAAGTGTTTAGTGATCATCAAAGGTTAAAATACATTTTCACATAGAAAGAGTTAAACTTAAGATAGCGTCGTTGGCTAGAGCTGATCAAAGACTATGACTTGGTTATTATGTACCATCTTGGGCGTGCTAATATCGTAGTTGATGCTTTAAGCAGAAGAGTTAATTTGAGTATGATGACTTTAGATTATATTGATCAACAACTTACTTTCGAGCTTGAGAAGCTATCATTATCTTGTATAGTCAAAAGAACTCATTATTGCTATCTCAAACGATAGTAAGGCTTGACTAGCTGCAATAAGTCAAAGTGGGATAAAGTAAGGATCCTCAGCTTCAGAAAATTTTTGAGAAGCTAGACTCAGGTTGCCAATCTGATTTTAAGTTATATGATCATGGCTTGCTACAGTTTCGTAATAGGCTTTGTATGCCAAGTACTAATGGGTTAAGACATGTTACTACAAGAAGTTCATGGTTCCTGTAACACAATTCACCAAACATGAACAAAATGTATCACGATCTTAAAAAGATAATTTGGTGGCCTGGTGTGAAAAAAAATGTTTACGAAATAGCAAGCAAATATTTATCATACCAACAAGTTAAAAGTAAGCATCAACGACCTAATGCCTCTCGAATACTCATTCAAATTTGGAAGTGGGAGGAAGTAGCTATGGATTTTATTGTTGGTCTACCAAGATCACAGTGTGGAAATAATACTATTTGGGTTATTGTGGATTGATTAACTAAGACAACACACTTCTTACCTATTAAGATGACAGACTCTACTGATCAGCTTGCGAAGGTGTAATTGAATGAGATCGTAAGACTTCATGGAATTCCATTCTCAATTATTTCAGATCGAGACTCAAAGTTCACTTCTCATTTTTGGAAGAAACTACACTGAATTTTTGGTACAAAATTGAAATTTAATACAATATTTCACCCACAGTCCGATGGTCAGACAGAGAGGACCATTCGAACAATGGAAGATCTACTGCAATTGTGTTTTGGATTTCGGGGTTAATTGGGAGGCACATCTTCCATTTGTGGAGTTCGCCTACAATAATAGCTTTCAGGCCAGCATTGGGATGACATTCCATGAAGCCTTATATAGTAGAAAGTGTCAGTCGTCATTATATTAGTATGAAAGTAGAGACCGAACGATAATGGGTCCTCAATTAGTTGATAAGAATAGAAAAGATCAAATTAATCCGTGAAAGACTACAGTCAGCTCAAAGTCGTCAGAAAAGTTATTATGATATTCGACACAAAAATGTTGAATTATTGTAGGAAACATAATATTCCTTAAAGTGAGCCCAATGAAGGGTATTGTTAGATTTGGAAAGGCAAGTAAGCTTAAACCTCGATATATCAGTCCTTTTTCGATTATGGAGGAGGTTGGAGCTGTAGCTTACAAAATAGCATTACCTTCTTGCTTAGAAGGAATTCATGATATCTTCCATGTTTCTTTGCTCCGAAAGTACATACCTGATCCGTCTCATGTTATTGATTATGAATCAAGAGAAATGAGTGTCAAACCAGATCTGAGCTATGAAGAAAAGCCAAGTCGAATTCTGGCCAAAGATGTCAGGCGACTTAGGAGTAACGTGATCCCAATAGTTTAGATTTTGTGGAATAGCCAGACCGAGCGGGAAGCAACTTGGGAGCCTAAGGAGAAAATGAAGAATTCCTTTCCTGAACTTTGGTCAAATTTCGAGGACGAAATTCTTTCAAGGAGGGAAGAATTATAACGTCTAGATATTTATTGTTTCTTATTTGAACTTTTTGTATTTTGTCTTATTAATTTGAATTAAATGTGTTTATTTAGAATTTAAAATTTTGTTAATAACTTAATTAATTAATTGAGTTGGAATAAAAGTAAAGAGAAAAAAGATAATCTTATAAGGTTGGAGAGGGTCCCTTTACTTGCCACGCGTATGGCTGAGACGTTACTGGGAGGTGCGAATACCAAACATCTTGTGCGGGGTTAGACTAGCAAGAGAGAGGAGATGGTCGAAAAGACCAATACAACAAACTAAAAGAAGAGAGAGAGAGCTTCCTTATCTTGAGCTCTTAGTACAAGGGTAATAGAAAAGAGATCCTGCGATTCCTCAAAAAGGAAAAAATCCTCTCATTGGAGCCTGTTCAAGGGTATTTATAGGCAGGAGATAGTGGAGCTCGGTCCGAGTTTTCCGAAAAAGGATGTAATATCCAATTGCTGGGTCCACATCGGTGGTCCCACCGCTGTCGGCTACTGGAGGGGCTGGAAGTAGAGGAGGGAGAGCTTAGCTTCTTGATTTTGGCATTTCTTCTAGGGGTCTGTGATAGCTGGAGCATGCGGACTCTTGGTTTTCGTGACTGACAAAAGCATGCTGTATTGGAAACGGTGTGGTCGTGGCACACTGACAGCAACAGGCGTGGCTGGGAAACATCGTCCTCGATGTTTCTGGGAGGTGGTCTTGAATCGTCGTAGACGATGTTTGGTCGAACCCTTGTGGTCGAAGTTTGTTACCTGCAATAATAATAATGAAAATAATAGAGTTAATACTGCCACGGCTCCACATGTACGGCTGAGATGTAGTGCTGGAACCATGTGTTAACAAATGCCAATAATATACTTGCTGATGGATTTATATCATCAGTAAAAGGAATCGGTAATGTTGTTCCTTCTCCTTCGTTACTGTTGCTCCACTTGCACACACAAGAAAAGGGTGAATTGAGTTTAATTAAAACTTTAAATTTTAATTACTATTAATTAAAAATTTTAAGTACTTTTAAAGCTATTTACTATTACGAAACTTTTAATAATATTATTATTATTATTAATTTTTGAGTGAAGACTTCTAAACAAGCCTTTGAAGGAAGAACAATTGACCAATTTTAAAATAACACTTGTAAAAAAAAAATAAGTAAGAATAATATGTATATATATATATGTATATGTATAGATAATATATATACTTATACTTAATATAAATATAAATATGTATAGAAATTTAATTTACTAATATATAAGATGTGAATTGTGTGAATATAAATATTTTTCTTTTTAAATCATAATAATATATTATATGTGTGTGTATATATATAAAATATATATATATATATATATAAGTATATATGTAGATGGTATATATATGCACAACAAGAAAAATGTTAATAAAAAGTTAATTAAAAAAATTATAGAAAAGTAAAAGTTACTATGAAAAAAAAATAATAATAATACAGTAAGTAAATGTTGGTAAAACAAAAATAATGTACAGAATATAAAAGTTAAAATTGCAGTAAGTAAATGTTAGTAGTACACAAAAGTTAATGTTAGTAACCTAGATGCAATAAGTAAAATTGCAGAATGTAAATTTAGTAATTAACTTAATTACATTGGGATGGACAAATCAGTAAATTTTTAATCGTCGGCCTCTCTGTCGGATGAATTGAATTCATCCAATGTACTAACCTGCTCTGTTCCACTGATATAATTAAGTTAAAATTAAATTTTATATAATATATAAAATTTAATTATAGTAGGATGAATAAATCAAAGTTGACTATTGAGCATTTTCTGTTAGATAAATCGAACTTACTTAATGTACTAATCCGATTTCATTCCACTGCTATAATTAAGTTATGTTGGATTCTTGGTTAAGCTAATTAGGTTTGGGGCGTGAGTAAGCCCAAACTTTAATTAACTAACCAGACTTTAAATATCTCACATAATTTGGACAATTTAAACTATTAAGTATTTTGAATCAGCTCAATTTATTATATTCAAAATCTGATCATTGAAATTTTACTTTGAAGATTTGAAACAAAATAGCTATCAAGTACACCATCCTTTAAATAGTATTAAAAAATGATACAAAAAAAATGACATAAGATGTATATTGGTTCGGCTATTCTCTTGCCTAGTCTATTCCCCTTTGTTCCTTCTTCGGGGTTCCATTATTCTAACCTTGTTATGGCCAAGCTCAAGCCTTAGTATAAGGAGAAAACATATGCTTTTTCGGTCTAAAGACAAACCAATTTCTCGATCATTTTTACTAGGGGAAGGAAAACCCTGACCACTCCTTTTACTTACGAACAAGCAAGAAAAACCCCTCTCCTCTCAGGGAGATTCAAAAACAAAATAGGAATAAAAATCCAAATGACTCTTATGGGTCGTACTAAAAACACATAACTTAATTTAATATTTTACACAAATTTTATGTGCAACGAAGCTAACTTAACTTTCTAGAGGAAAACTTAGTATTATCTTTCTCAATATTTTGTGAAATATAAGGATCAAGGGAAGATAAAGAGAGAGAAAACTTGATAAAATATTTAATACGATATAAAATCAGGTAAACAGAAACTTCAAAAAAAAATTCAAAAATAATACATAGTAAAAGCACCTAAAACGTTTTTGGTAAGTGTAGTTTTATCTAAGTAAAACTTGGAATATAGGAACTCAAGTAAGTAGGATTAGATTAGGAACTTGGAATATAGGCAGCCTGACGGGCAAGCTAATGGAGTTGGTGGATATTATGATTCATAGAAAGATGATCAAAATTTGGTAACTGATAGAGCGCAATGGAAACAAAGGATTCATGTAGCCGACCCCACCTAGTGGGATTAAGGCTTGGTTGTTGTTGTTGTAGTTTTATCTAAGTAATCTACTATAAAAATTTTAGAATTTTTTGAATTTTATACGATTTATAAAAATTAAAAAACAGAGAAATAAATGTAAAATTTCAAAAGAAAATTGGTTCACCAAAAAATTTGAAGAAACTTTTTAGATAAAATAAAGGCTCCTAGAAAGGTGTAGTAAAAATTTCAAATTAGTTGGAGCTCAAATGAGTAGTATAAAAATTCATAAATCTTTAGGAAAAATCGAATCAGAGAGAGAATAGAAAATACCCGAATAAAAATACCACCGAAAATCCTAGAACTCCCTAAAATTGACTCCCAACGTTGTGAATAGAAATTTTGAGCTTGGGGAGAGAATTGTTCAGCTGAAGAATGAGAGGACTTAGAGTTTTGGTTGGCCAAAGAGATATTAACCCAAAATTCACCTTATTTATAAATAAAATGAGGGGTAAATTAGTAATTTAAGTATTACAATTTTTTGTAAAGTAATTGGGAACAAAACTAGCTCTTTAACATGTTTTATGGTTGATTTTAAGTAGCAAAATAAAGAAGTGAGAATTAAATAATATTAGTAAAATTCAAAATATCGAGTTTTGAATTAGTTGAAAGAATCCGAAATCAATTAGAAATAAATTTCATAAAATTTAATTAATTTATTTTCATAAATAATTTTTTAATTCTATTTATTTATTTATTTATTTATTTATTATTATTAGTATATATGTATATTGGAAATAAATTTCATCGTTTCAAGTTGAAGCGATGCAATAAAGAGTAAAATTATTAGTTAAGTTAAATTCAATAAAAAATTTTAAATCTTTGAAGATCAAAGAAAACACGCCATCGAAAAATTTACTCGCGTAATTTAAAATTTTTCGAAATTCTCAATTCATCCGATAAATAAAAAATAAAAATCATATAAAAGTCAGAAAAATTACGAAATAAATTTAATTATGTTTCTTTTAATTTTCTCTAGATAAATGAGTTATATATTTATTGTACTTACATGATAGTTTAAAATTTAGAGCTAATGCGTCTTTGAAGTTAACTTTTTGACTTGATGCTTTTTTTCTTAGCAATCTTTATCAACTTCATTTCTCTTTATTCTTGGCTCGATTTCATCAATCTTAAGTCAAAATTATCTCACGATCAACCTTCTTTGAATCTGAAGAGCTTAAGTACAATATGTACTAATAATTAGAAAATTAATCTACATATTATTATTAACATGTTCGTCATCATCAAAATCGATAAGGGTTCAACAGTTACCGCTATCTTCTTTCTTAATTTGCCTCAATCCCTTTTGAATTTGTTGTTTGTTAGTAAATTTATAAAATCCATAAATTGCTCTATTACCTATACCTTTGATTCAATTTGGATTCAGGATTCGCGAACTATAAGGTCATCGGCAGATGGTATGAGTCTAATGGACTGTATCATTCCCTCAGCTCTTATTGCTAATGCTACTCCATTGTTGTTTCATAGTCGTCTTGACATCATTATTTATAAAATTTACAAAACATAATACCTAATCAAGTCAATAAATGCGCTTCTACTTCATTTGCTTTAATTCATTCAAATGTTTGGGGTCGTAATTATATCACTTGTAAATTGGCTTTCAAATATTGTCATTTTCATTGATGATTATTCAAGAATGATATGGTTGTTCTTAATGAAGGATTGTTCCGAGTTATTCTCTATATTCACTTCTTTCTCTGCTGAAGTCAAAACACAATTTGGTGTTTATATTCACTTCTTTCCTAGTGATAATGCAAAAAAGTACTTCTCAATAACTTTCAGACATTTTTGTCAAGTCAAGGGATACTTTATCAATCATTTTGCTCATATACACCTCAACAAAATGATATTATTGAACGGAAGAATAGACATTTAGTTGAGATCGCACCTGCTCTACTGCAGCATGTTCTTCCTTTACAATTTTGATCCTCACAGCTTATTATTTGTTAATCACATGTAATCTTCTATCATTCATGATCATATCCTGTTCTCCATTCTCTGTCCTAAGGATGCAATTAATAGTCTCCCTCCACGTGTATTTTGTTGTGCATGTTTTGTCCATCTCTTGTCCCCCAGTGGAGATAAGGTGTCACCTTGATCAGTAAATTATCCCTAAGGTACTCTCGTCTCCAAAAGAGATATCATTGTTATTCTCCTGAATTGTATCGAGCTTTTATTTCGGCTATGTAACGTTCTTTGATTCTACCCAATTTTTCATTTGTGCACTTACCACCTTAGAAACCATTTTAAACGCACTTACAATTCCTATGCCTCTATCAATTCATTTCTTTACAAAACCACTAGTACCAATATCTAAACCACTACAAGTATACCTTAGATGTCTTCGATTTGAGATAATTGTTGTTTCTCCTGAGGACTCCTCTACTCTTCTAGATGCCTCTTCAATCTCGGATCCCATCTCTGACCATGACCTTTTGGATCTTCATATTGCATTTAGGAAGGGTATTCGACAGTGCACTATTTCTCACTCTTTATCTTATTATATTTCTTATATTGCTTTGTCTACTGATTAATTTGCCTTCATTTCTTCCTTATCAACAGTATCTATTCCTAAATGTTTGCCAGAGACATTGTCTCATCTAGGGTGGCGACAAGCTATGATAGTTGAGATGTCAGCATTACACGATAATGGCACCTAGGACTTGGTTTCTCTTCCTAATGGGAAACAAATAACTGGATGCAACTGGGTGTATACAGTGAAGAATTCTTCTGATGGCTCGATAAATCTTCTCAAGGCTAGGCTTGTAGCAAATGACCATACTCAGATATATGAGATTAACTATATAAATACCTTCTCTCCAGTAACTAAGATAACTTCAATACGTCTATTTCTTACTCTAGTTTTAGTATCTCAGTGGCCTTTACATTAGCTAAATATTAAGAATGCATTTTTTATAGAGACTTAGATGAGAATGTTTACATAAAGTAACTGCCTGAGTTTATTGCTTAGGGTGAGTCTAAACTAGTCTGCAAGCTAAAGAAATCACTATATGGCCTGAAGCAATCCCCTCGAGCATGGTTTTGTAAATTTAGATCTGCCCTCATTCAATCTGCCATGTCTCGTAGTTCATTAAATCATTTTATGTTTTATAGGACATTAGTTTCTGGAAAATGGATCTTTCTTATTACCTATGTGGATGATATAATTATCACAGGAAATGACATTCATTAGATTTCTAAATTAAAAGGTCATTTACATCAATATTTTCAAACCAAGGATTTGGACGATTTGAGATATTATTTAGGCATTGAAGGTACTCGTCCAGGAGAATATAGAATATATATATATATATATATATATATATATATGCTTATTTATTATCACAATTAAAAAATATCATAGATATGCTCGGTGAGAAGCTGGCATGTTAGGGCTCTAAACTAGATAATACTTTCGTAAAAATGCTTGTCATAGATCAGCAAGCTTGCACTGTAGATTAGCTGCAAAATAATGTAAGAAATTTAGAAATTAATTTTGTGTTGATGAAATATTCAATTTTGCAAAAATAATTCGTTAACATTTTAATTAATAGAGATCGAAGATAATTGAAAATTTATCAATTTAAATTAGGGCAAATCAATTTTCAATAAGTTCAAGATAAGGTAACAGGATTAAGGTTTTCACAATAATTATCCAATAGTAATTATTTACCCTCAACAGAGCAAGTTCAAGCAAAATCCAGATGTATAGGAATTTCTAGGAATATGAATAACCAAAATTTAATTGAATCGAAGAAGATTATACTTGGCTAAGGAATTTTAGGTATCAGATTGCAATTTCCCAATTTAAAGCTAGTATCCCCTCGAGCCCACTAGAGATTGGGCGTTGGGCTCAACAGACGGACATGCTAATCATCTCACTCGGCCATGGCGAGCACCAAACTTTGCGAGCGAGGTGATTGACAGAGTTGGCGTGGAAGTCTCATGTTGGCTCGGATGTTGCGCAATCAGCAAAGACCTGGGGCCTTGCGTAGCGTACTCAATGAGTTGCGGGCATTGTTGACGTAGGTGTTGCGAGGCACGACTAGTGTGAGCGCCACAAGACATATTGTGATAGTGTTGGTGTAGACTAGTTGAGTAGAAGCTGGCGAGCATGCAGGTCGAGCACGACTTAGTTTGATGAGCTTAAGGACAACGAGTTGGTCTCGCTCAATGACAATGGCAAGGTTTCGATGTTGTTTGTCATAGGTGGTGAACGCATGGCGTATCGATGCGATGAGGAGAATGACTGAATGCTGAGGAGGAATTGATTGAAAGGAAGGAAAGAAAGAAAGAATTGTTCCGTAGGAGATGAGCTTGAGCAAGGCCCTATCCCTTATCCAGGATATTGGTTCATCTAGAATTAGACAATCCCAAGGAAGAAGGCAAAAATCAATTCATTTAGCATTAAAAAAATGAAGAATAATAAGGGAGCATTTATAAAGACCCCTATACATACTAACTCAATAAAAAAAAATATAATTATATAATTTTCTCACACAAACGAGTAAATATTAAACATCATATCTAAATGAGAATAAAAGAAATAGAAAATAACTAGTACAACAATTAAATGTCAATCAACCCAAAATGGAATCTCTTATCATTAGAATCATCAGAATAGATCGAGAGATTTGCAATCCACCTTGTCAGCAATCCTCTACAGTCGTCTTCTCAAATCTATTTTGATTATCAGTCAATTCAGATTGACTAAATCTCTGTGTCGACGATAAACTCTATCTGGAATGAATTGACGGTCGATCGTAGTGTCCCCACTATAGATCCTAATACTAAACTAGTGCCCAAACATGGACCATTAATGTCAGATCTAGGAAAATATCCCAAAATAAGCCGCGATGCACACTGTGATTTATGCAACTACCTTACGATCACTGGACCCAATATTTCATTTATTGTAAGTGTGATCAATCAGTATCTTGAGTTTCCTTGTCAAAGTCACTAGGTGGCAACCTTAAGGTTGCTCTTGGAATAGGAATTTTTTTCTAGACCATGGCCACCTTCAGGTTATGAGATATACATATGTTGATTGGGCAAGTTCAGGAATCAAAGATTGACATCATGTTGTTTTATCCTACTAGGAGAGAACTTAATATCTTGTTAGAGTAAGAAGCAAAATGTAGTATCAAGATCTAGTGCTGAGGCAGAGTATTGTGTAATGACACTTGCGATATGTGAATGTGTATGGCTTAAACAATTGATGCAGGACTTAGGGTTTAGTCAATTTGAACCTACAAATTTGTATTGTGACAATCAAACCGCTATGCACACTGCTTCCAACCTCATTTTTCATGAGAAAATAAAGCATAGAGATTAACTATAACTTCATAAGGGAGAAAATCCAGTCCAAGAAAGTTATTATATATTTTGTAAATTTTAATGATCAGTTAACAAATTTGCTAAATCACTGAGAGGCGCTAGGACAGGTTATATTTGTAACAAGTTGGGGCTTCATGATATGCGCCCCAACTTGAAGGGGAGTCCTAAGGACGTAACTGTGATTACAAATTAATCTCTGGGATATACGTAAAAGTACATCATTCTTTTGTATATATCGTTGTTGAAATAGAACAAGATGGCAGCTTATTCTTACTATTTGTATCATAAGACATCACAAAAATACTTTGTTTTTTTATTTCAACATCACAAAAATACTTGATTTCTTTAATTTTGGACAACTTTACTCTCTAGTCCATGATTTTCAGGGTGGAGATTTAAGATATTGTCAAAAATGTTCCCACTATAAGCCACCCCGTGCTCATCATTGTCGTGTTTGTAAAAGGTGTGTTTTAAAGATGGTATGTAGGACTTTCTTGGTAGACTACTAGACTTTTTCTCTACTTAAAAATATTTGATGTATTAATCAATGTTTTGTTTCTACAGGACCATCACTGTACTTGGATAAACAATTGCGTTGGCCATGCAAATTATAAGGTTTTCTTTGTATTCGTACTGTATTCTGTAATTGCTTGCTTCCACTCGCAGGTATGTGCCTGTCTTCCTTCTTTAACATGTTTTCTTCACAATATTTACTTAGCAGATAAGCATGTAAGACCCTGATGCAGGCTGTTCTTCTTGGCTTTGCCTATGATATCCATAAGGGTCAAATACCTGAGAGAGGCTACATAAATATGTTGCATGTAATTTTCTCTTTATTATTAGTCTGTGGAATTTGGATTGTGTACGTGCACTAAACAATTTATATGGTGCATGTTCAGATCATTTGTGGAATTCTGCTATTCCCACTTACACTTGCATTAAGCGTACTTTTGGGATGGCATACATACTTGATCTTGCAGAACAAGACCACTATAGAGGTCCGAATGACTTAATATATAGAAATCTATGTAGTACTGTTCAATAATAGCATGCTGATATTCCCTTGCACTTAACATCCTTTTTCAGCATTATGAAGGAGTAAGAGCAATGTGGCTTGCGAAGAAAGCAGGGAACGCCTATGAACATCCATATGATCTTGGTACCTATGAGAATCTTACATCGGTGCGCTCCTTTTCTTGTGCAAGGGGTATAAAGGATTCATTGCAATTGCATAAAACAAGTGCATTTAGGACACTATGATGCTTATTTTCTGCTGACAACCGCACTGATTATCACATATGCTGGTGTGAGGTTTGACTGGTATACAAGGGATGTTCATAGCCAGTCCTTCTGGTTTCCATTAGTATATGATATACGTCTTTGGATGTGATTATGTCAATTTGCTTTCATGATCTTCATTTTCCTAAAGGATTTCCAGTCACTAATCGTCAGTAATCATAACTCTGCTATTTAAGGTCATATTTATGAGAATTCTTTGCCCCACTTCTATTTATTATTGTTGTTTAATTCTAAAAATTTAGATAAATATTGGTGAATAACCTCTAAACCAAATACTTGTGATCTTATACCAAATATTTTTGATCTACTCCTTTCAATTATTTGAAATGATATTTTTCGGAATTTATAGATGCATTTTCGTCTCTCTGCCGTACACATCCAAACACCACTTTCTGTTACTAGCACACTATTCTAGCAGAAGCAAAAGCGTCGTGAATTCTCTTCAAGCTTTGTATTTCCTGCTCTAGCTCTTTATAAAGAAATGATATCTTGTATCCAGAACAGATAGCTTCGTGCATCACGCACCATGCATTCACTTAAGATTTCATTTGTTATACAGGTTCTTGGACCTAATATTTTTTGCTGGATTTGTCCTTCAAGCTATATCGGTTCTGGTCTCTACTTTCCAACAACTTGTGACAATAAACTTGAAACTTTGACGAGATGACGTGGCTCCAGTTGACACAAACTTTATTTCTTATTCATGTTCTTTATGAGGTTGGCTCTGGAAGTTAAAGCAGGCACAAGTTGCAAATTAACGTATAGTTCCAATGACAGAAATGTTTAACTGCCTTTTTCTGCCAAACGACTGTAAGTCTGATTATACATGGAGTTGCAAGAGCGTCAATGGTAATATATTTTTTCTAGATTTTTTAATGTAGATTACTAGATCACATGGCATTGCTCGAATAAGCTGTCATGGAGGCGCGCAAGAGCTATGGTTTTTCATTTATTTAATAATGAATGGCACATCATGGATTGTTTTTGGAATGTTTAGGATATAAGGCTGATGATTTTTTAACAAGCTATTTTCTAATCCATGTTATTTTGGAGAATTTTTGTTATTGCTATTTATATATTTGTGTCATCTAAACTTCATTTTTATTTAGATGATATTTTTTTAAGTTATTTATTTTGCTCAATATTATTATATTTAAAAAATGTTAATAAAAAATAAATTTGATCTTATTTTAAAGTTATAAGTATGAAGAGTCTGGGAATTGAAAATGAAATTGCATCATTTACTACATGAGACCGAAGCTTTTCGTTCCAGCAGTTGCTGCCTTCTTATTTGTTGCGCATGATTAGGAAAAATGCATATCGCACGCTTAAGAATTTACCCTGACTAGCTTTGCTAGAAAAAAAAAAAAAAAAAAAAGTTTAACTTACCAGCAAATCCATCTCTGTTCAGATTGTGATTCGACATTAAGCTAAATTAATGAATCGACCGAATTTTCTTACTTGGATGGAAACTCTGATGGTCGATGGGAAGATCAATGCGAGGAATGGAGATCTACAACAAAGGATGAGTTACCATAGCAGCTCATCCAATTGCCTCATGTGACTCTGGTGGACAGATCTTCTCCAGCCCGGCCCATAAGTTCATAAGTGTAGCTCAAGCCCATGGCCCTACGGCGCTTGTTGACTATCACACAACGCCAATCTGCTCGCTTTTGGTTTCTCGTGGCCTGCCGCTTACTTCCTCTCACTATCCCCGCACTTGTTTAATGTTTTTGTTCTCCTTTTATCTCAACAAAAGCAAATAAAATGAAAAAAATGACGTTCTAGATCTATGAAAGAGTCAATGCTCACATATAAATTAATAAACTGCACTTGAAACGAAATTGCTCTATCATCCTCTCTCTGAGAGCCATTCATAATTCTATATATAATATTGAGCTTTTGTTGGCCAAGGTGGGTTTAGGGTTCCACAATTATGTACATTGTTTTCACCTAATCCCCCAGAAGTCATTCAGATGTTGTTAACCAAAGATATCAACACGCGCACACAACACAACGGGAAAAAAAATAAAAATCAAAATCAAAATTTGGTATGAATCCTCAATTAAAAATTTTCTAGTAATCTCATTCCCTGCAAGTGTGGTGGTTGCGTGCTGAGAAAGGGACATATGGGCACCACTTCACTGTAGTTTAAGGAAACTTAAAGGCCCATAGACTTACTATAATTAATATATATAGCTTGGGAATTGGGCTTATTGAAAATGCTCAAACTGATTGGGTTCACTTTGAGGGCTGAGATTAATTTACACATCCACTTTTTGTTTTGCTGTGTATAAGACTCACATACTTTAGTTGTTGTCATTCGTGGGTCAGGTAGAATAAACTAGTGTTTACCCTATTGAATGAGATATCCATCCCAATCAGAACAAACCCAATGAGGCAGCTAGCTAGGATAACGATTGGATGGCATTTTTGCCGTTGATTTGAGGCCATTTTTGTCTCTGAAGATTGCTAATCGCCTAGTCCTTAGTCTTAAAAGCCATTAAAGGATCACATGAACGAAATTAGCTAGCTTGCATGTGTCTGCCACCCCCACCCAAAATTTCTTCCACAGAAATCAGCTGTCTTCTATCCAGGAGTTGTAATGGAGGAGATCATGATGGATGAATTAGAGATTCATTGGCTTGGAGGCTTGGAAGATGAGCTGAGCATGGAAGAACTTCTCCGAGGATGTGATGTACCAACAACGGCACGACTGCAGGGAAGAAGTGATCCGCAATCAGGTGCTTCTCATGGCAAGGCATTAGTGAATGAGCTCGCCTCAAAGGTCTACTCGGGTCCAACGATCGGCGACCTAGAAGGCGCACTGTACCTCAGTTGCAGGAATGGTGAAATTATTAGCGGCTCTACAGCACTGTATGTTGGCTTTGTCTCCATTGACAACATCTACACTTCTAACGTGTTTTCAGTTTCTCTGATTAACAAAACCTTTTGTTGCCTTCTACAGAGTTGCTCTGCCGCAGAAAGGGGCTGGTATTGGTAACATGGAGAACAAATACACACTCAGAGTTAAGGCATTTGGGAATGGACCAGCAGATGATGGCTACAAGTGGAGGAAGTATGGTCAAAAATCTATCAAAAACAGCCCAAACCCAAGGTATATTCTTACTCATCTGAAAGCTGAGGACTACACATTTTCAGGAAGCTGAGGCCTATGAAGCTTTACAAAACACAGATTCATTAGACATGGCTTATAAATCTTTCTCAGTTTTCGTTTATTTAATATGGTACACTGTTCTGCACAACATCTTTAACTTCCTGAAATAATTGATACTACATACATTTTTGTAACTACTCTGTCAGTTTTAACCTTTTTGCCTTATTGGCCTACCGGTATTGATTTGTATCTATAACTCTCACGTTTATATCTTAGCAACATGAGAAAAAATAAAAAGTATGAGAAATGAAATTTGGCAACAACGCAAAAATCAAATTTACCATCGATCATTGTTTTACAGGCATTTCAAAGTGAAGTGAAGACTAAAATGTTCCACATAATATCCATCACTAATTAAATAGTGCCTATGACTAATTGGCGCTACCACTCTTATTTATTTATTGTTGATTTTATAAGGGACTGGCAATCCTTTAATTGTAGAAAAATCTGTAATCACCGGTTGTGAGTTACTGTTTCTATTCAATCTCCTGTAAAGACTGACAGCTGGATTCACCCACCCTATGTCGCCAAGGGTAATGCACTTATGCTGTGTAACTCAAAAAAAAAAAATTAAAATCATTTGAACCAACTAGAATTTTACTATATAGCAACGTTTCCATATAGGAATTATAATTTGTTTCAATATTTTGTCATACTCTTTGGGCTATAGATAGTATTTTTATCAAGAAAATTTTTTTAACTGCTTAAGCTCTTCAACTCAAGGTTTTGAAAATCAGATTGTGAATAAAAAGTTCAAAATTTTAAAATCAATTCATGAGAATTGAATTGGGGTCAAAACATTATGATATAATAATTTAAAAACATATCCATATATACTTTAATGAGCAAATATAAAAATATTTTTGATAAAATATAAATAACTAAAATATCTATTATATCTTCTTATTTGAGTAGTCATAAGTAATAGAGCTCTAGTGACATTGGTTAACACTTTCATTTCTAATTGAAGGAGCAAGATCAATTAGAGTAATTTTATTTCCCTTTATTTTTTTCCTAGGGGCAGTCCAATCTGATTAATCTGTCACTCGAGCCAGTGTAGTCCAAAGAGCCAGGAGCTGGTTGTAATCCACACCACGATCAGTTATTCGAAGAGTTCACAGTTAAATCGGTCAATTAAATTTGATTTTTAAAACATTGCTTCAACTAAAACTTAAATTTTAGCCAATAAAATAAATAAATAAATAAATAACAAAATGTAAGAGTAAAGAAAGCTAAATTTACGAAAAAAAAAAAATTTTTATTCTCTGACACTATAAATTCTTCACTCCACTTTGAAATTATAACGGTTGTGTGGTTTGAATATAAGACTCTCTTATATAAAAATAAGTTTCATCCCACTAGAACTAAGAGAATACCACTAGTACACGAAGCCTTTTGATTTGTTTAACTAAGCCTTCATTTTCCAAATCTAGGGTTTTAATTATTTAATTATGTTCTATAAAACCTTAATTACGGTTTATTCTTGTTTAGGTTAAAACCCAGCAGTACAGTACTGCACGGCACCATATATACTTTAACAAGCACAACATTGTTTCATTCTAAATACAATCTAAGCCCTTCAAACAGCAATAACCAAAAACATCCAATGACCATCAGGTCCACTATAACCTGGCATTAGTTACAGCCAGATGCAACCACCATATATATATCCATTTATAAGATTTTATAAGTATATATATATATATAGCAAATTCACAAATAAGCGGAAAAAAAAAAGAATATGCTAATGAGGTGAAAGTCTGAAGCAATAATCAGGGATGAGTTCATGCTCCACCAGATGTAGAAAAATGCTTCCCACTTCAGATCATATATATGGGTCTTTCTTCTATCATTACCAAATAATCTATCATACCATTGTTTAACTCACTCACCATGCACCATACAGTATATATATCAAGTCTTTTAATCAGATTTCTATCTCACGTAAAAGGTTTCTTCATTGCTGGGAAGCAGGAGTTATTACAGGTGCACCAATCCAAAATGCAACGCAAAGAAGCAGGTGGAAAGGTCGGGCGAAGATCCAGAGACACTCGTCATTACCTATGAAGGACTCCACCTGCACTATACCTACTCCCATTTTCTCCTCTCCCAAACTCATGGCTTCTCTGCTGCCGAATTTCATGCAACCAAGAAACCTAAGACACAATCTACAGATCTACATCCCAAAGTCCCTGAAGCTCTAGAGCTGTGGCAAATGGTACGAGGACCAGAAGTTGGAGAAGAGCAGCAGCAGAAGTCTTTCAAGGCTGGAGAGAAACAGCAAAATGGTGAAATAATTCATACTTCAGCAATGGTAAAGGAAGGAATCCAAGAATGGCTCATTATTGATGCATATACTTCACAAGGGCTGCTAGAAGATGTAGTGCCTCTAATGGTGAGGAAGCCTTGCGGCTCCATCACATCTTCAGATGAACCTTCTCAATCATCCCAACCCTCTTACCCTTCTCTTTCTTCCTTTGTCTTCTGGCCTTCTACTGGTTCTGGCTGTGAATCTGTGACATAGATATGGTTTATAGTACTGTCTAACAAACAAACAGGCTGTCAGAAAATTTGACGCTTATATAATAGAAAAACTTGTACTACCGTTCTAGCATATTTATTCTCCACAATAACCAAATAACACCGCACTACTTCAACACCATATATTAAAGGAAAATGCTATGTATGTTCAGATAAGTATGAAAAGTTATTTCGATTAATAGGTATATATTCATCAATAACATATTGGGCGTAACTTGGACTCCCTATGATAACGCTCCTAACAAATAATATCAGAACCGACGATCCAGTTAGGCCTTAAATTGATCAAGTACCACTACCATAAAAAACATTAATGGCCGCAGTTATTTGGTCTACCGCCACGGTTTAAACCGCTGCAAATAGTCAATGCCGCAGTTAGCAAACCGCGGTAGTTGGTAAGCGCGGCTAATGCTGCGAAATCAATGGCCGCAATTTAAACTGCGGCAAAAGCAATAGCCGCGGTTAGTACTGCAGAACCTATTGCCGCGGTTATAACCGATGGCTTTGTCAGATAAACCGCCACAGTTTAAACAGCGATGACGAGTTATGGCCACGGTTCAAACCGCGGGGAAAAGCGTTTGCCACAGTTTAAACCGCAGCAATAGAAATATTTGGGATAAAAAAATAATGACCTGCATAGTTCAAATATCTTATAACCTGCAAATAAAATATACTAATTCGTATGATGTAATACACACATTATTCATTCTAATGTATACAATAAAATATAACAAATAATGTTCAACCACATGAACATAAACAATTCAAATATATAAAAGTAAAAAACAAAACACATTACTTACTATTAAAAAAAAAAACACATTACTTACTATTAATTATATATAAAAGCAATAGTCTTCAAACATATTAATATCCCGAACATTCAAAAAATACAATAATTCTAGGCATACGTAGAAATAATAATTCAAAGGAGTTATTCATAAAGAAATTCATGCATCCATAATATATATTTGAAGATGATCACTAAAAATTAAGTATGCAATATCATCGGCCTCATCTTCCACATTATCTTGCATCTGAAAAGTATTTAATTTACATCATTTGCTACTGATTCTAAATAAATTAAATTTTAAATAATCAAATTAATTTAGCTGTACAAAATTATTAATTAGTATTATAGTTAAATATACCCCAGCTTGCTGACTACCATATCCGCCCATTTGTCCTCTCAACTCTGCGAGCTCTCTTTCTAAAGTAATAAATCTATCCTCACTGCATATCTATAAAAATATTTAGTTAAAAATACCCTAGCTTGTACTTTTTTTTACCACCAAAATAATTTCATTCGGATTTTTAAAATAGACCTTTACTTTGACGCAAATCTATAAAAATAAAAATGTATCATCTGATCTCTCCTCCCTAAAATATTTTACATATGAAATCTTTTTTATGGATTCAGTTAAATTTAATCATAAGTTGCTATTTCAAAAATAAAAATTTATATTTAAATATTAAAAGGATATTTAAGCATTTCTCATTAGTATTATAATCTCAACTTTTTCCTTTATATATCATCGTCTATAATAGTAATTTTTAAACTTAAATATATATTTTTAATTTTAAAAAAATAATTTAATGATTAAACTTAATAAAATTTGTGAAGAAAAGACTCATGTGAAAAATAATTTGAGCCTGATAGACTCAGATTATATGATTTCATTTTTATGAATATATATAAAATCAAGAGCAACTTGATGAAATTACACGTTAAATTAGTTATATCATATGTCATGTACAAACTAACTATTGAAATCAATCTTATACATTAAAAAAAATTTAAATTTATATGAATTTTAAAATAAAAATTATTCTGTTATATATTATACATTCTAAAATAAATTTAATATTATCTCAAATCTTTTATGTATTTTAAAATGAAAATATCAAATTAAAAATTTTCTATTTAATTATACATAGGGGTAAACCCAGGTCCCTGAGTTTAAGATTTATTAATGCACAGGTCCACGTTTTTAAAATTATAATATCGGGGTTCCTAGTACTTAATAAATTATCATATAGGTCTTTTTTATTTTTATTTTTTTATTATTTTTTTAAACTACCATTATACCTCCCTTTCTCCTCTCGATCTGGCGCCCACGCGGCCGCGCGAGCCGTTGGCAGTCGCGCGGGGTCTCGCTCGCACTGAATTGGGATGAGAGATGGGGACCTCCCCCTCTCTCTCCACCCGATCCCTGTGGCCGCGCCACCCTGCACGGTCGACGATGGCTTCCTGCGGCTAGGCAACGACTGCCAGTCACTGCGCTGCCGCGCGAGGTCGCGTGGGAGCCGGATCAAGAGGAGAGAGAGGGGGAGGTGTCCCTCTCTCTCTCTCCACTGGATCTTGACGCCTGCGGGGCCGCTGGCGGCGTTGCGCATCTGCGTGGGAGCCTGATTAGGAGGAGAGAGAGGGACCTCCCCCTTTCTCTCCACCCGATTCTGGCAGCAGCGCGGGGTCACACGGGAGCCGGATCGGGAGGAGAGAGAGGGACCTCCCCCTCTCTCCACCCAATCCTAGCGACCACGCGAGACCGCCGGAGGGCGCCGGATAGGAAGGAGAGAGGGAGGGGAGGGTATAATGGTAATTTAAAAAAAAATTAATAATAAAAAAAGACTCATATAATAATTTATTAAATACTAGGGACCCTGATATTAAAATTTTAAAAATGTGGACCTGTGTGTTATAAGCCTTAAACTCAAAAACCTGGGTGTAATTATTCCTTATAAATAACCCAAAAATCTACAATATTTAGAGACAAAATTTTCCGTTTATAGCTAATGTCTCCTATGCCATTTGAGCAAAATTATTTTTTAATTTAGGCCTTATTTGATTGGAGCACTAAAAAGTTATATAAGAAGTTGTATTAGTTTAGCTATACAATGGAGCATAGTATCTTGATTGTTAGATTATATGCAAGACAATAATAGTTTTTAATTTATTATGTGTTTTCACAAAACGTATGCATTCAAATTAAAGCAAATCAACGTTGATGTTATAAATTATTGATGTGGGAAACGGGGGGTCCCAGAAAAGAGATAAACGGAGAGTCCCAAGAGACGGCGACATACAATGAGTTAAGCCTATTGACTGAGATTTAGATGAGAATAATATGCATCTAGAATAGCATGCAGATATTTAAGATGGTCAGGGAAGAAATCCCCTACGTCCGTCGAGCTGTCAGTGAGAGATGATTTCCCTAGAAAAAGAAAGGAGGTAGTCGAAAAGACTAGTACAAAGCGAGAACAGAAAAAAGAGAGCTTTCTTATATCAAGCTCTTAGTACAAGGGCGAGAGAAGAGGGATTCTGTTTTTTCAACCATCCTTCTGATCTGCCTTCCTTGAAGCCTGTTCAAGGGTATTTATAGACAGCAGACAGTGCAGCTCTGTCCTGATTTTTTGGAGGAGAAAGGAGTAAATAAATGCTGAACCCAGGCTGCTGTCGACCACTAGAGGAGCCAGAGGTAGTGAAAGGAGAGCTTGACTTCTTGATCTTGACATTTCTTCTAGGGATTTGTGATGACTGGAGCATATGGGTCCTTGATTTGCATGACTGGGAAAAGCATTCTGTATTGAAAACGGTGCTGTCGGACCACGCTGACTGCGACAGGTGCAGCTGAGGAACATCATCATTGATGTTGCTAGGGGATGATTCTTATTTGTCGTGGACGAGGTTTGACCGAACTCTCGTGGCCGAAGTTTGGGACCTGCAAGAATAATAATATTCAAATAAAAAGTTAGTGCCATCTGGAAGCCACGTGTACGGCTGTAATGCAGCGCTGAAGCCACATGTTAACATCAGTCCCCCGTATTGTCAGGGCGCGAACATTAATGTGGGTCCTGAAATGTGAACCGTCGCGATGGTGAATGCGCTGCCCAAGGTCTGTCAGGATAAAGCCGGAGCGGCGCCCTGGCGATTCGCCTCCTCCTCTACCAACTTCTAAAAATCCTGTAAGGAAAGGAGTATAATATCAAAGGGATGGCGGAGAACCGAAAATGGGCGATTCTGAAGGGGCTTCCGCTAAAGAAGAAGAGGGCCAACAGTCCTCCGGTCAATGCCCTTCCTCCCGAAAAGAAGAGGGTCCTGGAGCCGTCTGAAGGGTCGCCGGAACCGGTGGCTGAGAAGACCGTCATGGTGTTCCAAAGAGAGGAAGCGGGAGCTCCGGTTGTGGACCTGGAGGTGGAGGATCCGTCGGCCAAGGTAGCTAGGGTCCTGGTGCGAACGTTAGAGTCTGCACAAGATCCTACAGCCAAGGAGGCAACAAAGATGGTCAATGTCTCTGATTCCCCAGTAAAACTGCCTCTGAAGACTGGGGGTTGAAGAGAGCTGAGCGTGGTCTATCAGATGTTCACGAGAGAAAAACTAGACCCGGGGCTGAAAGATGAAGAAGTTGAGTGGCTCTTCCCTGAGACGGATGTCCTTGAACAGGGGTTGGTGAAGACGCCTTTGGTGATTTGCGGTCCTGCTCCTCTTGGTGGGTCAACCCCTCTTCCTTTGAAGGTAAAGAGACCTTCTTTTCCCCGTCTTCTTCTAGCGGCTGCTCGAATTGATAAGAAGTAGGAGAAGGGAAGGAAGGGAGAAGAAGGCAAGATAAAAGAAGTGACTAAGAAAAAGGAGGGGTTTCCTCTGGTTGTACCCGAGGCTACACTTGGCATTGAAGGGTCAAGAGGCGTTCTGGGGGAAAGATTATATGAAATACGGAGGAAAGAGAAGAGGATCCTAAGAATACCTCCCAGGTTTTGGAGGTGGTAAAAACTTTAAAGAGTTAGGAGGAAGGGGAAATTCACTATCTCAGGAGAATAACGAAGTTGGAGAGTGCTTTGTTGCAGGTCACAAAGTGCTCTCAAGGTGATCATATAGAGGAGCTAGGGAAGTTATATAGGATGAAAGATAAATTGACTTCCCTAGCTCTTAATAATTCAGAATGGGCTGGTAAGACCAAGGTTGCAAGAGGGGAATTTCACCGCGCCCTCTTGGATGTAGGCCAAGCCCATTCCGATCATGTTAAAGACCTCCAAAAAAGAATAAAGGAGCTGAGTGATAAAAAGGAGGCCTTGAGAAAAGAAAGAAACAGGCTCAGGTGTGAAGTTGCGGAGGCCAGGGAGGCAGAGTCGAAGGCAAAGCAGGCGGCCTTCGAGATCCACTGCCGGGAGGAGCCGGGGAAGTCTGAGATACGCTCAATGCACTCTCTGATAGATAATGGCCTGGGATGGAGAGGACGGCGCATGGAGGACCTAGAAGAGGCGGTGAGGAGGGCAGTGAACATCGTCAGCGCCTCGGTCGTAGGTCACCATGTGAAGAGCCAGGGAGCCTTTGATGTTCTTCTGCAAACATTAGTCGATGTAAGTATTCTGAATCAGGAGAACATCAGAGGTCCAATCGTTCTTCCTTTCTATAGCCCCAAGGGTCCAGAAGGTTTTTCGACGCTGGAAGCCGTTGCTCCAGAGAGATTCCTCCCACGGGTACCTACGCCGGCTAGGGAAGCCAACCTGCCTCCGACGAAGGTTGGAGAGCTTCTCCAGAAGCACAGCAACAGGCCCCTGCCAAAGATTTGTAGTGACTAGTTTTCTATTCTTGTCATCCTCAGTCCCATCCAGTAGATGAAGGGATTGGAGAAGGGAAGATGTTAGCTAGTCCTCAGAGGGTGTGCCACTGGTTTGTGAGTAGAGTCATAGAGCAATCTACAAGGGGGCCTCCCTCATATTTGAGATTGATACTATTTACTATAGTTGTCCAAGTTCTGAAGTCTTGTGTTTTTTCTTAATTTCATTGTATGTTATTTACTCAGAAAGAGACATGTAAGGAAATAGAGATGAGATTTGTAACAAGCTTTATCATGAATAAAATGTATTCATCTAAAAACTTGTTCTAAATGAATTTTGCCTGTACTTTCTTTCTTTTATCTTCTCTTTCGTGTTTGAAGAAGATGTCATGAAATCAGAAAAGAAAAGAACAAGAATCTATAAGCATATGAAAGTATAAAACTAATGATAAATCCTGAATTAAAAGATGAAACTAACTATCGTCGTGAACCGTGGTCCCGGGGGACATGAGACTGGCGATAGGAGGCTGCTTGGTTACCAAGGATTTGGAGGAGAGGATGGAGAAAACCTCAAAGTCGGACTCCTATGCTAATGTCGCTAACAGGATGATTACTGTAAGGGTTTCCCCATCGCTTTTTTGCTTCCTTGATAACCTCTGGCTGAGTTGTGCTAACTCCACTTTATTTTTGTAGGTGCTTGCTCATCTGCCTCTGCTTTTGAACAGGACCTTGAGGAAGAGGAGCAAGTGCTTGAGCAAGGAATCCAGCTTCATCGACAGGACGAAGAAATTGAGGCCTTGAAGGTCCAGCTTGCGGCGAAGTTTTCTCAGTGCGATGCTCTACAGGAGGAGAAGACTAAACTACAAAAGGAGTTTGCAGTTTACAAGTCTGCAACGGGCGCACTGAAGGCAGACAATAAGGCCCGAAGTCCGCAGCAGCTGTGGAGGCCTACAAAATAAGCTTGTCCTATAGAAAAGAGAGGTTAGAAGGGATCAGGAGGGCGTGGGAAGGAGTGGTCTCCGCTTTGATCCAAGAGGGCAAGATCACTGCGGGCGATCTCGCGAAAGTAGAGCCCATTCCTTGCCTAGCCAATGATCTCATTTACAAGGAAGAGGGGTTGGATCTAACTGATGATTTTATGCAACAGATGTTTGATCTTTTAGATAAGGTCGGCAAGGATTGACCCATTCCACTGTAAAATGAGTGCTTGTAACCTCAATTTTGTATTTTGAAAATAAATAGGAAGTTTTTTTTTTTTGCGTACCTATTTACTCTAGTATGAATGAAATGAGCAGGTACCTTCGTACGAGGTTCGAGACAATATGATAAGAACATGCTCCATAATGAATTCACAATAAATGAATTGAATCATATAAAGTAATTCTCTAGGTTAAGTTTGTGATTGTTTCTTTGCACATTTGCTGTCAAAAGGACTCAGACCGTCTCAAACATCATGAACAATACTCACACTTGAGGCATGTGCTAATTAAGTAGAGAGAGCATTTGGGGCTTTAAAGTCGTACTTCTTTGTAAACCTATACAAGAGAGAAGTAATAATAATAGGGGAGATCCCGCCTAGGAGGAGTTATCTAATCTGATGCCCAAAGGACTTAGATTGTCTGAAACATCGTAGTACTTGAGGCATAGGCTGACCTCCTTTAGGGCGACAGATCCTAGTGGGAGATGAAGGCACTCTGCTTAGGAGGGACCTGTACCATGATTAGATAGCAGGGTTTGCCCTAAGATTACGAATAGGCCTTCGGGCCCTCCGCTAGCCAGGTGGGCACACGAAAGGGATCCAGATGCTGATAGGAGACCCCTTCTGCCTTAGGCGTAACTAGAGGCGAAGACCTCTGTATATGAATTGTGAGCATAATGAACTATCGTGTACGAGGTGATATAACCTCGGAGACAATGATCAAAGCATTCAAGATTGGGAATCATACCTGTCGTACGATACCTGAGCAATAGATGATAGGCTAGTGTTAACATGCGGTTCCAGCGCTGCATCCCTGTCGTACACGTGACACCTACCTGGCATTTGGCCTTTATTTATTTACTAACTTATTTATCTATTCTCACAGGTTTCTGACCCCGGTCAAACCTCGGACACGAGGGTTCAATCAAACCTCGAATACGAGGAGTCAACTAAGCCTCGTCCATGACGAGTCAGGACCATCCCTGATAACGTCAATGACGATGTTACAAAGCAGTGCCTATCACAATCAGCTTGGCCCGACCACACTGTTCCCCGTACAAGGCTTTTTTTTCCAAGACACACAAATCAAGGGTCTGCATGCCCCAACTGTCATGGATCCCCAAAAGTAGTACTAATATTAAAAGTTAGCATCCTTCTTTTGCAGCTTTTAGCCCCTCTGGCGGTCGACAAGCGGCGCGAACCCAGAGCTTGTTCACCTCCTTTCCTCCGGAAAACTAAGATAAACCTGCATCATCCGCTACGTACAAATACCCCTGAACAGTCTTCAAGAGGGAGATCCAAAAATCGAGCACCCAAGAAGAGAAGAATCCCTCCTCTATCACCTCTTGTAAAACAAGAGCTTGAGAACAAGAAAAGCTCTCTCTTTCTCCTTCTCTCTCTTCCTCTTGTAAGCTCTTTGTATTAGCCTTCACGGCTACCTTTTCTCATTAGTGAAACTTCTTCGCTGACCGCTAGGTGGACGTAAGGGGTTTCCTCCCTGAACTACCTTAAATCTTTGTGTACTGTTCTGGATGCCCCGAACTCTCTCTCTTAAGCCCCACTAACAGGCTTACCTCTCTAGCGTCGTTGTCTCTCGGAGCTCTCTCTCTCTTTTTTGGTATTTCTTGGGATCTCCTACATCCTACATCAACAACTAGTCATGCTTTAAATAATATGAGTATCTCTATATGAATCATCAGCCACAGGATTAATAGCATAAAAACCCCCAAAACATGAGATGTTTTGAACAAAGGGCTTTGTGCCAAATTAATATAGAACAATCTCTGATGAATCTGCACAAACAAATCCCATGTGCAAAGAATGAGAACAAGTAGGTGCCAAGGTTCAAGCATAGAACTTCTTCAGATCATCCCCGTTTCAAGTTCTAGGGAGTTGAATGCCTTTGGAGGTTATGAGATAGTAAGCATTAGGTTCCGCAACCTCGCGTACGATATACGGACCCTTCTAGTTGGGCTCAAGTTTGGGAACTCCCAAGTTACTGCCAGCAAGAAGTCATCGTTTGAGGACCAGATTGCCTTGGGCAAAGTCTCTGGGGTTGACTCTACGATTGAAGTATCATTCAATTCAGTGTTTATGCTCTAGTCGTTTAAGTGCAACCAATTGTCTTTTCTATTCCAAGAGATCCAGATCAACCCATCGTGAATCATCGTTCTTATCCATCCAGGTTTGCAAATTCTCAGAATTGAAGTTGGCTACTGCTTCCACTCTGGGGGAGTAATACTCCAGCTCAATAGGTATGACAGGATCCATTCCGAAGGCCAAGAAGAAATGAGATTCCTGGGTAACCTCGGATGGGGCGATGTTATAAGCCCAGAGAGTGCCTGGCAGCTCATCTGTCCAGCTAGTTTTAGCACCGTCGAGGCGCTTCTTCAGGATGTTCATGATATTCTTGTTGGCGGCTTCGGCCTGACCGTTCATGTGCGGATGCCACACAAAGGCATACTTGAGGTTAATCTGATGCTTACCGCAGAAGTTGTGAATCAGCTGATTGGTGAAAGGTGTCCCATTATCCATGATAATCACCATGGGAACCCTATATCTGCAGACAATGTTCACCCATAGTAAGTTCTCAATATTTTGGCAAGTAGGTTGAGCAAGAAGCTTTGCTTCTATCAATTTTGTGAAGTAATTAACGGCGACCAACAGCCATTTGTAACTTTAGATGGCTATGGGCATCGGCCCCAGAAAGTCAAGCCCCTAGACGACAAACGGCCAAGATGAGTTGATGGGCTTAAGGTAACCAACAGGTTGTCTCCGCATGTCAGCATAGTATTGGCACTGAGGGCACTTCTTTACGAATATTTAAGCATCCTTGTGAATGTTTAGCCAAAAAAATCCTGGCACAGGATTCGCATGACCAGGCTTCGGCCGCACGCATGAGTTCCACATTCCCCTTTGTGAACAGCCTCTATTACTTCTTGGGCTTCCTCACGTCTCAAGCATTTTGTGAGTGGCCTGGCATAGGATTTTCTGTACAGTTCGTCTCCGATGAAGACATATTTGACACATTCGAGCCTCAGTCTTTTGGCCTCTTATTGATTGTTAAGTTGATTAATAATTCTATCCATCCAGCAAGGTGTTTGCTCAGAGCTATGGATTTCCGCGCACTCGTAGCTGGGCTTTTCGGATAGTTGGTGTTGATGGAAGTCGGGGAGCCCCCCTTTTGCGAGATGGTCTGCCACCTGATTCTCGTCTCGGGGAACATGCGTCAGGGAGAAATCGTCGAATCGGGAGATCAAGAATTGGGCTTTTGCTAGATATTTCTTTAAAACCTCATCTCTTGTTTTGTAGGTATAGTTGACTTGATTGACAACTAACTGAGAGTCACTGAACACCAATATATGCTTTACTGAAATGCCAAGGGCAAACTCCAGTCCTGCAATGAGAGCTTCATATTTCGCCTAATTATTGGTAACTCTGAACTGAAGTGTTACCGCTCGATGTAGGGCGACTCCCATGGGGCTGGTGAGGAGAATTCCGACTCCCCGAGATTGAAGTCCAGAAGTGCCATCAATGTGAAGGGACCATGGTTGCTCTTAGTGGGTGACTCTGAAGTTGAAAATTCAGCAATAAAGTCGACCAACACTTGAGCTTTGATTGCTAACCGTGGGATGTATTTGATATCAAACTCGCCAAGCTTTATGGACCATTTGAGGAGCCTTCCCGAAACCTCGGGGGTGTGCAACACCTTTAGGAGAGGCTGGTCAGTGACCACCTGGATAGTGTGTGATTAGAAGTATAGACGCAACTTTCTTGCGGCAACTAGGAGAGCAAGAGCGAGCTTTTCCAGCGTGGAGTATCGGGTTTTTGCATCGAGAAGTATATGGCTGATGTAGAAGATAGGGCAGTGGATCTCCTTATCATTGTTCATGAGGACAGCCAAAATCGCTGCGTCCGACGCCCCTAGGTAAAGAGACAAAACCTCCCCTGTTTTTTGCGCCACCAACATTGGTGCAGTCGTAAGATATTTCTTCACCTTTATAAAGGCAATTTCACATTCATCAGTCCATTGACCTTTCTTGCTCTTGCAAAGATACCGGAAGAACGGCAAACACCTATCACCAGCTTTGGAGATGAATCTCCCCAGACTGTTGACTCGGCTTGTGAGTTTCTGAATCTCCTTTAGTGATCGGAGAGAAGGCATGCTGAGGACCACCTAGATTTTATCTGGATTAGCCTCTATTCCTCTGACCGATATTAGGTAGCCCAAGAACTTCCTTGAGACTTCGCCGAAAGTACATTTGGTGGGAGTTTAGCTTGAGATTGAACTTTCAGAGAGTATTAAAAGTCTCTCTGAGATCTGCAAGATGCCCCTCCAGACTCTGACTCTTGACCAGGATGTCATCAACATATGCTTCTAGATTTCTCCTCCTTTGACCTTTGAACATAGCGTCGATCATGCGCTAATAGGTGGCGCCGGTGTTTTTGAGACCGAAGGACATAACATTGTAATAATAAGTGCCAAAGTCAGTGATGAAGACAGTTTTTTCTGCGTCTTCCTTGGCTTCGGATTTGGTGGTATCCTGAGAAAGTGTCCAAGAAAATCATCACATCGTATCCGGAGGTACGATCTACCATCATATCGATGCACGGGAGAGGATATGTGTCTTTGGAATATGCCTGGTTGAGTGCTCGGAAGTCTATAGACATCCTTCACTTTTTGTTAGCTTTTTTTACCATGATAATATTGGTAAGCCACTGTAGGTATTGGACTTTCCTGATGTAGCCTGCCTTCAGTAGTTTGTTAAGTTCTTCTTTGACAACCTTCTGCCTCTCTCCTGCCATGACCCTTTTCTTTTGCTTTGCGGGAGTGGCATCAGCAGATATACTCAAATGATGTTCATAGATAGTCCTGTTGACCCTTGAGATATCTTCGGAAGACCAAGCAAAGACATCTATATACTCAGAAAGCAAAGCAGTGACACCCGCTTGCTGATTTGCATTCATGAAAGAAGATATATTTATAATTTTAGAAGATCCTTCTCCCCCTACTGGTACATTGATAACCCCTTTTTGTGGTATGACAGGCTCAGACTCCCTTAGGTCCAAATAGTCGACAACGAGCTGTGCTGCGAGTTGAAAACATTGGGTGGCCTGTCGGAGGTCTTCTCTGATGGTGACAATGCCGCTGGATGTAGGGAACTTTGCGTAGAGATGGGGCATAGAGATTACCATCCTGAAAGAGTTGAGCGTTGTTCTCCCGAGGATGGCATTGTAGCTTGACCTGGCTCTAATGACTGCGAAGTTCACCATGCTCATGGCGTGGCAGTTGTCATCGCAGAAAGAGACCTGCAGAGAGATGAATCCCAGTGGCTGAACCCTTTTCCCAGAGAAACCCAGCAAAGTAGTTCCTACGTGGAGAAGGTTCGTTTCCTTGAGGCCCATCTGGAGAAAGGCAGATTCAAATAAGATATCGGCCACGCTTCCTGAGTCGAGGAGTACTCGCCGAACGTCGAAGTCCGTGACACGGGCAGTGACCACTATCAGGTCATTGTGAGGGTTGCCCATGAGGGGGAGGTCTTCATGACAGAAAATGAGCGGGAAGGAAGAGGAGGGTTGATGAGAGATGTCGTTTACTTCGACCACCTGGCAGCGTGTAGTGGCAAGATCAACGCTGAAGATGGCATTGATGGTTCTTGCATCAGGGGGATAGGGTCGCACTGGTCGATTAGGGTCTGGAGGTGGTGAGACCCAGGTTGGATCCCCCACGTCTGCTGGAGCCTTGCCCTTCTATGCGGCATTGAATGTAGGCGCCATCAGCATGAACTTTTCAAGTTTGCCCTGGTCCGTCAGCTTGTCGAGCAGGGCTTTTAATGCGCGGCACTTGTGAAGCTTGTGTCCGTAGTTTTCGTAGAACTCACAGTAATTCTCCGGATCCACTCCGGCCGGTGGTGGTGGTTTGGGTCCTACAGGACGAACCCAACCTTGCTTCACGGTCACCGCGTATACTTCAGTAAGCGGCCGGTGGATGGTTGTTTCACGGTCACCGCGTATACTTTTTTGCTCATGGGTCTACTGCGGCCTCCTTTCATTCCTGCCATGATTCCTTCCTCTATGGATCATCGTGGGCAATGGTTCGTCGCCCCGATGCTTCCTCTTCTTCTCCTTCTTGTCCCCGGATTCGTCAGGTGGAGAGGCCTCAGTGTCTTCCAACAGCACAAATTGGCTGGCCCTGGCAACGAACTCCAGGTAGCTTCGAGGTTTAGCTAGTTGGAGGGATTTGGACAAGTCGCCGCTCTTGAGACCCCTCTGATAGTTAGGCATAGCCACGACAGGGTCTACATCTTCTGGTTCCGCTACCGCGGTGAAGAAGAGGTTGGTGTAGTCTCGCAAACTTTCCTTCTCACCCTGTTTGATGTTGGCGAGCACCATGTCTGAAACAACCATCCATGTTCGGCCAATAAAGCGGGCGATCAACTCCCATTTCAGGTTCTCGTAGGAACAAATGTGACCCCTGGGCAGCTTTATAAACAAACTGAAAGCTTCTCCTTTCAAAGTATTGGCCAAGAGGTGGCACTTAGTGGCTTCGTCGGGCTGACAATAGCAGATAGTTGACTCAAACTCCTGAACATGCTCATGGGGGTCAGTAGCACCCTTGTAAGCCTCAAGTCGAGGTGGATGCTGTAAGGCCAGCAACCAAATCAGTAAGGTTCGACAACATCCCCTATAACTCCATGATGCGGGTATCTCTGGAGGAAGAAGTAGATCCGGCGCGACGTCGAGACGTTGAAGTGGAAGCCTCATCACCTGGCGCCCTGACAAAAGGTTCTCCTGCGTGTGTGCTGCGGGCTACGGAGTTGGTTCTGTGTGTTCTAGCCACCATCTTCTCGGGGCCACAATATTGATTTTATTTTGTGTTTTATATCAATTTTAATTATAAAGTTTAATTTAATTTTACTTATTACATATTTAAATAAATAAATTAATTTAATTTCACATTGTTCATATATTTTAAAATATAAAATAATTTTAGATATAAATATGAAATACAATTTTTTTTCAATAAAAAAAACCACCGCCAAGGGAAGCTAAATCTGTAGTCTGAGTATCTCAAAAAAAAAAAGGTAGTCTGAAACTTGTCCAGAATAAACCAAAAAAACAAATAATCCATTCAAAAAAGACAAAAGAAAAACCCTAATTTGAAATCTCACGGAAAGCTCTAATAAGCTTCGCTCGTCCCCGCGTTTCTTCTCTCGATTATGGCGGGTTCCATGGAGGGATTCAAGCTAGGAAACCGCTCCGCTCCGCTTGAACCGATATCGGAGAAGTTATCCTCCAAGGCTTCTGAGCTATCTCTAGATCAAGCCCGTATTTTTAGTCGCACTAGCCCTAGGTATTGCTGCACACCCCTAGCTGCTTTCTTCTCGATTTCTTTTTTATCTCCAGCTCGATTATTTGGTTTATGACCTTCACAGATTAACTGCTTAATTTATGAGAACACATTAGTTAATGATCTAGTGATCCACTGTTGGTAGGCTGTTTGTTATATGTCCCCAGTCCCCATATTGATAGGAGCCTTCTGTTGCTGAAATGCTTATGTTCTATTATTTATCACTTAAAAAAAACATTCGGATTCTAAATAATCGAGGAAGCCGATAATATTGAAAAACGTTTCAATATTCCTTCTAATTATTTTTCCTCCTGATTTGGCATCTGATGCATCGATCAAAGATGTTATTCTATCAATTGAATATCTGTTAAAGATTGTTTTTTTTTTTGGATAAAAAACCTCTAATTGTCATGTTGATGAAAGGGCTTCCCTATCTTCTCAGCAATTTCAACGGATCTTTCACTTTTCAAAAAACAAATTAATGGATTTTTTTCTAATTATTTTTAGCTTGAAATCATAATTTAGTCAAAAGGCATCAATAATTTGGATGTCTGTGACTAACCTTAAGATTATTAAATTGCTAAAAGTTCCCATGATTTGTTTTAAATATTTTTGTTCTCAACTGCTTTGCCTTCTCTTTTGTTTGGTAAGAGGGTGGGTTAGCTAACCTGGGTTATACTTACCCTATAAGTAATTTAATCCAATTAGGGTTTAGATATTTAACCTTGAATAGTGTTTGGTTGCTAATCTAGGTTATTCAAAGATTTTGTTTGGTTGTTAATAATTTTAACCCAGGGTAAGAAGAAGAAGGGAAAGGGAAAGAAAGGTTAATGGGATTAGGGCTAAGGAGGGTTAGTGGGTTAAGGGCAGGTTACTAGAGTAACTAACTCAGGGTAGGCTGCTTGGGTAAATAATTTGTTTGGATGGGCTATCCAAACAGTTTGAGTCATAAGCTGTTAATGTTAATTTGTGGCACTTTCTCATGTGAACAGGCATCTCCATGAGCTCTTCCATTGTTGGAACATTTCTTCGAAGCTTTGCCACCATGTTGTAGCATCTCACAGAATAAGAATTTATGATAATTATCTTTTCACCGGATTTTTTTCTTTACATCTCATATATGATTTCATCTTCCAAGTTGTGTAACCTGATTAAAATTAATGGAAGAATTTGTAGGCTGTCATTGAATACTTTTTTACTCTTTTGTCAACAATCAAATGGTGATTTAGAAAAGTATGATGGGATTAGCTGAATCCTAAGCTTGTGTTTTTTGCACTGGAATGGCATGCCCATCAGATCTTTTGATGTCATTAAGAACATAAAATGGAATAGATAGCAGACTGAGGAATGTTTCTAGCAATTAAAATGATATCCCTATTTAAGATCATATTACACCTAGTTTTGGTTTAAGTTCGTATCTTTTCACTTGGTTATAGACTAGTTGACTAAGAAGTGAGATTCCTTGGTATATGGCTCTTTTTTAGGTAATGTAGTTATAATTGATGATACATGTGAAAATGTAAATCTCGAGTTGGAATATTAGAGGAACATCTTAGAAGGGATAGGGGTATCGTGTAGAAGTTAGGCAATGCATGTGCATTGTAGGTTTTGTGATCCTAAAAGCAGTAGAAACGCTATACATTTCAAGATAGAAGTAAAAGTGCTATTGTACTAAATGGAATATTAGTCTCATTATGCAAGAATTTCAAAGATTGCAGGTCATATATTCATAGCGATGGCAAAGGTTGATGAACACATCGTTGCCGGGTTACAAATCTCAGGTGCGAAATATGTGAGTTATGTTTGTCAAACCAGACAATAAATTTATATATACACAATAATGAGAGGTGACTAACAGTTAAAATCATAAAATAAATTATAAGAAAGGATATTTTAGTAATCAAAAGAAGGTTTAATATAGAAAAATGGAAGTACATGTCAAGTCAACCATGGTAATCTTAGATGAGAGTATTAAAATATAAAGTCATCACACTAGAAGGCATAAAAAGTAAAGGTGATGTCGTATGAAATGTAACTATCCTATTGTAGGGGTTTTGCAAACTCATTAGCTATGGGAAAAGTCACAATAGTAGGATATCATAGCTCAAAAGATCAACAGCTTAGGATATCAAAGTATCTTGTAAAATTATCTTATCATCTTGCAGTAATATCATGTGTTAGGTTTGCATATAGACTATATAAAATGAATATGTCACCAGTATATCCAAAATCAACAAGAATATGTCACCAGTATAATAATAGAGATAACAGATATGCCACCAGCATGACATTAGAAATAATAGAATGCAGGTATGTCTTCCACTCAACACTAAGCGTACAGAAAGTGGTTCGTCAATTATTGAAATCACATATAATCACATCATCATATATATCAGAATACATGAGACTTGGGTCAAATGGGTCAACTAGAGTGAACTCGGGTCAAACTGGTCGGCATGGGTCAAAAAGTCAACTGTGTTTAAGTAGGTTAACTCGGGTTAACAAATCAGGTTGGCCAAGCCAGGTCGATAATGGGAACTATGGATTGATACAAATATAAATCATAAATTATTAGGGTCAAGTTACCTCTTCAGCAAAGCTTCGTTCCTTGGCGAAGAAGAGGGGTATTTGGGAGAGGCTAAGTGATGGATAAGGAAGACTTGGAATTTGAAGGTCATGCTTTCCTATGAGAAATTTAATATGGTAGGACCGCTAGTGGTTGGGAAAGATGTGGGTGGTGAGAAAGCAATGAAAGCCTAGACTATATATATATATATATTAATCTAATTGTGGCTCATGTGATCCCTAAGTTATTAGTGTATTTATATTAAATTCAAAATAAATATATCTCTATATTAAAAGGTATTTCTTAAGCGGCTTATTACAGTGTGAAGCAATTAATAGTTCGTGTAAAACTTATCGAAGAATTATGATTGTTTTTAAAAATTTACGCTAAAGCCTAGGGCATTTATTGGAAGGAATGTGTTGTATAGCCTGTATACAGTAAAAATTATGCAAGGGATACTATATCGTCGTCTGAGTGTAGTGATAAGTGATCAAGGGTAGGGTAAAGAAGCTAGTCCAAGACATTCAGATTAGATTAGGAACTTGAAATATAGGGATCCTAACTAACAAGTTAATAAAGTTAGTAGATATTATGAGTTATATAAAGATTACTATCCTATGCCTCTAGGAAATAATATGGGTGAGAAAGGATGCCAAAGATATTAATGGCTAATGTTGTTATTGTAGAGAGTGAACTCAATCATAGAATTAAGACACGATAGTTAAAATGGATGGGTGCAATAGTTCTTTATGATTGAAAGATATCTATCCGGTAAAAAAGAAATTTTATATGACTAACTAGTATGCTATGTGGGAGCGATTATTTTGCAGTTGAATGATAGAAATAAATAGAATATTAGTGCAATTGAGATGTAGATATTGAGATAGGTGGTCACCTCAAATGAACCATATTAAAAATGATTGTGCTAGAGAGAATATAGCATAACACCTATGGCTTATTAGAGGACAAGATAGCAGAAATTTTAAGGTGTTACATTATGTCCATCAACATATAGAAGCCCTTGTTCATAAATGTGAAGGAATTTAAATTACAATATTTTGAGAAAGATGAAAATAGAAAAATGACTTGTAATATGATCGTTGAGAATAACTAGAGTGTTATTTTTTATGCAGTTGAATGGTAGAGAAATCCACGTAATTGACCCTAAACTAGCATAGGATTGAGGCTCTGTTACTGTTGTTGTTGTGGGCAGTGGTGTTGAAGTCTCTCTTAACACTCTGCAATGGGATGCATTATTTACAGGCATGTGATTTCCCTGGGAACAAGCTCGAAGCTGTGCGCTATTAGCTTTGTAGTAGGGGTGTTTGTTGGGTTTACACTGAAGCGGCGGTTGCGGCTGTGGGCTTCAAAACTACTGAAGAGAATAAAGGATGACTGAACACGCATCTTGTTGCATGTCTATATTGCCAATTTCTGTGAGATTTATTCTGTTGTATTCCTTTAGATTTTACTTAAACTACGATAATGTCAGTTTTAGTTGGCATATCTTCTACTTGAAAATGTTTCTTGAACAGTAGTGTATCCTGCCTGCATCTTCTGCAACATCATTTTTGTTCTGCGGAGTGGATGATGAGGTTGTTTCATGCTTCATATCTGACTGTACTAAGTTTATGTCCACTGGTTCTTCTAATGAAAGAACATGAGCCTTCTGCATAAAACAATTCTGTAACCTTTTTTGAACTCTGTTAATTTTATTACTGGAAAATTGTCGGGTAAAACATTTGTTGCAACATAGGTTTTAAAACTCAATTTCTATATTTTGGTTGAATGTAACAATAACTATTTGATGTATCATCAGGTTTTTTTTGTTTTTTTTACATATTGCTCCTACATTTTTTAAAGATTTCAAGCAACTGCTAATGTTTTTGATCCTTCTGAAGTTTGTGCAATGATCTTTAGAAAAGTTTGTGCAACAACTCATGCTTTTAATAAGCAACAAGAGTAAACCAATACTCTTTTTTTGTAGGGAGTGAAGCGGTACTTTAATACTTATGTAAGTCGTTATAATTGAGGAAGACATTTATAAAAATTTAATACTCGTTTCTTTTGAACTCATGTTTTCAGTGAAAGATAAGAGAGGTAATATAGTTATTTATTATGAGAGTCTGCTTATCTATTTTAAAACTGAATGTTGTTACGTTTTGTTTTGAGTGAGGGAGTGAGGAAAGGGAAATGGAAAAGAAAATTTTGAACTTTTTTGTGTTGTATGTTTTTAGAAAAGGAGCAAAATTAAAGATGATTAAAATAACTTAAAACTAATGGGATGGGCTTAAGCTGTTTCTGGGGGAGAGGAGTAAAGGAGAACTCCCCTCTTTTATTCGCATTTATAGATATTGATGCATTCAACTAGGGGAGGGAGACAATGAGAGAGAAATAGAGACTTTAATTAATTTAGTTGGAGGGAAAAAATAGTTCAAATATATTTTGTAATATTTTGAGAAAAATGAGTATAATTAGAAGTAAAGTGAATGAATTATATAAAAAATTGTGCTGAAATAAAATTTATTAATTTATAAAAAATTATACATAATGTAAAATAAAGTATTTATTTAATATTAAAATTTATATAAAATAGTAGAATTTTTATTAGCTAAGTGAGAAAGAAGCTTACTTTAGATCAGGAGATCTTAGGCTTAAATTCATACTATCATAATTCTCAATTGGAGTAGGGGGAATTGTGGTATTTGGAGGCAAAAAATTTAAAAAAATTATGTAAGATAAGATATAAAATAATTTTTTTAAAAATTTAAAATTTTTAGTCATGATATTTTTTTGCCATTGGAGAGGAGGATGAGTATTGTTATTGATGTCCCTTCATTACTTTCAGCTTTAAAAATTATACACAATAATGTTTCAAAAAAGAATTTTATGCAAAATAGCTTACGCATTTATGATAAAGGGAGAGAAAAATCAATCGTAATTCTGAATTTTTCTTGCTCGAACTTAAAAGAGGGAGTCAAGTGGGAGATAATTATATCAATGTGGCCCTGTTTATTTAAAACTATTTATTATAAGCCCATATTTCCTGAGAAAAGGGATGTGATAAATGTCAATAGTAGTTTAAAATTTGTTTTTTACGATTAAAGAGTGAGCATGGGAGGGAAACAATCTTCATTATATAAGAAAGTGAAAGCCTCTCAATAAAGTGAGAAGAACTTCTCTACATTACATTGTTTTTATCGTGGTATTAAAGCAATGACTTGGCTCTAGTGCTCCATTGCCTTTGACGGTCATTCAACACCGACATTAATCGGCATAACTCTATGGCCCTATTTAGCAATGGGCTAAAAATCATGGCTAAAATTAGTCATAATCAAAATCTTAAATTTATTTTAAAAAAAACTTAAAAAATTATTTTATATCTTATCTCACACAAATTTTAACATTAAACAATCACTTTATTTCACATCCAATACAATTTCCAATAAATTAATCAATTTTATTTCACATTTTATATAATTTTTAATATAATCAACTTACTTTATTTCACATTATACATAATTTTGAAAAATAATTAAAAATTTTAATTAAATCTTTTTTTTTTCTTATTACCAAACAGAACCATGTATGCCTATCCAACCTCGACGACATTTCTTCTCTCTCTCTGCTACACAATATTGTGAGTATTCCATCCATCCTTTTCTGCTTTAGTGCAAAAATAATTCAAAATTAAATAATTTTACTTAAATAATTAAAATTATAAATTTCAATCTTGAATTCATTCTAACTCATACAAAAAGGTTAATATTATCTCTTATGTTAAAAAACTATAACTAATTAACTATACAATATTTTAAAAAAATAATTAATTCGATTCAGGTCGGTTTCGATTTACCTAAACAATAGAATCAAGAACTGACTCAAACTAACTGGTTCTAATAATTTTGAAATTGAATCCGAGCTAAATCAAATTAGAACTAAATTAAATTGATCAATTAGGTTCGATTCCGGCTTCAGATTTATTTGCATACCTTAGACGCTATCACCCCTCCTGCATGACATCTACTGGGTAAAGCGATGTTTGCCTTCCCCTCGGAGAGCGAAGAAGATAGAACGTCCCCTACCTACAATATCCCCTCGTCTTGTGGAATGTGGTGCCCTTGTTCGCTGCAGTTTCACCTTCCTGTAGTGCTCCTACCTGCTGTAACTCCGACATCCTCTTCCGCACGTGACACTAACTTTCCGTTATCCCAAGCATCCAACAAACCCATATCCCGTAGCCTGCTGCTTTGTTCTGATGGACAACAACAACTCTTGATCAATGGTTGTGTTTCCTACCCATGATAATATTACTGTAATTCTTTAGATGAAAAATAAAGAATATTATGGAAGTAAAATGAAAAAAAGTCCTTATCAACAAAGAAAAGGGAAAAAAGTTTAGCATTTGAGAAAACTGAAGAAATAATCTAAAATAAAATCTTAATTTCATAAATTAAAATATTTAATATCTATGAACTAGTTTAAAAGAAATTTTTTTAGGTAATTACTGTCCTTTATTATTGTTTCTCCATTTTAAAATTATTAGCTTTAACTATTGAAACAAATGTCGTAAATCTTAAGAAGAGAATCTAAAATGAACAATGTACAGTAGAAGTTGGAACAAGAGAGATTTCAACTAAGCTTAGTTGAGTTAATATTTAAACACATTTCAAATTTCATCGTTCAATCTTATCCAAGAATAAGCTAAGCTTTTTTTTTTTTTTTTGAGAAGAACAAACTAAACCTTTAATAACTGTATTTAAATTTGGCTCGTTTACAAAACAAGTAGTTATAGTTTGGTATGCATGAGAATTGATCTATTAATCTAGGTTATTTATGTGGTATTTAGTTTTACTAGGTCTATCACTAATCCTAGAAATTCTAACCAAATAATCTAATACTTAATCTCCAAACCCTTTTGGACCTCATAGTTAATCAAATCCTATCTAAGAAATCTCGTTAAAACAATTCTCAATCATCCATGAAGCATTTAGTCAAAGATGAGTATGAAGATGAAGAGATTCTTCTACTCATAGTTTTCATCCTAAATCCTATCTGTTAAGTTTCATGAAAGCCTTTTAACCTCAAAATATCTAGTATGATCCACATGGTTATGATGTTTCACTTTCCCAAGTCTCTAACTATTATATCTCTTAGACTGCAAATCCCACTAATAATTAAATCTAGTTACAGAACTACGGTCACATCAACATCATCTTGTTTCCATCTGGTTATCCCACATCAAGCATAAACAGTAATTTTCAATCATCCATCCGCCCCAATCTACATCTAGTCGTCCAATTTCTTAACTGGTTAAGAAAACGTGCAGCATTATGTTTGCTATTGCTAAAAGGTATCGATTGAAGGTAAACGAGTTCACTGATTTTCTTATTAGCCTCCTCATTTTCCTCAACCATAAATAGACCTTATCTTCCTCAAGAAGGCAAAGTTCATGTAACACAAAAAATATAGTCATTATTATTTATCCTTGAGAGGGAGCGAAGGAAAGAGTGAGTCTTCCCCAATGTAATTCAACTTTTGTGATTGCCTTGACTAATTTTCTTATCATTGTAAAATCTTAATTTTTGCTTAGCACGCGATGTGGTAGGATTCTACAAAGACAGATATATCTCAGTGAGTTGCTTTGATTTGTTTGCTCACTTGTTCTCTTCTTTGCAGAGAATTCACTGTAGATCAAGATCGCCCTTTTGCCAGTTCCTCTACTGATTTTTTTTTTTTTTGCCTCAAAACTTCGACAGCAATCTAATTCGAGCTTGTTTGCAAGTTGGCAATCAAGCTTTTATTGAGCTTCACAAAGAATGATTTGTTAAGATATCTAATTGAGCTCAAGTCAATATCAACAATCAATCTAGTTTATGGATAATTGATCAATTATTAAATTAAAGAGATAGACATAATGCATTCAGTGTATTTTTTGTATCTTTGAGAGGCACTATTTGTTTGACAGTTAAAAATGAACCTAATTTAATTTTAAACTAGCATATCACATCACATAAATTTAATATTAAAAATTAACTTTATTTCACATTCTATACATATTACTAAAATAATAATTAATTTATATCATATCCTAATATAATAACTAACTTTATATTACATCCCTCACATATCCCAATATAATAACTTATTTTATTTCACATCATTCACAACTTTTAATAAAAAAATATCTTTATTCAAGTTTAATTTAAACCTTATTAAATAAAATTTTACAAACAAACAGACCTTTAAAAGGCATTTTGTTTATCTAAATTAATTTTAACTAAATTTAATTTTATAAACCTCAACATACAAAAATTTAAATATTAAATTAACAATATTTTAAATCTTACGCTACACAAACTCTAATATTACAAATTTTATTTTACATTTTACATAAATTTCAAAAACAAATTAACTTTATCTAATCCTTTTATCATCTTAAAATAAAACTTTCTATCAAATTTTTATAAATTTGAAATTACATCAAAAATTATCTTTTAAATTCAATGAAAAATAAAATCACAAATAAACAGTCCTGTCCTATGACATAATTTAGAAAGTATATTTTATAGATGAAATACGCTTGTCTTGTTAAGTGATGGGTGCTATACACCGAGTATTTTGCTAAATTGAATTACCAATTGTTGACGTAGGATGTAGGGGATCCCAAGGAACACCAAAAAAGAAAGAGAGTTCCAGGAGACGGCGGCGCGCAGAGGGGTAAACTCGTCAATGGAAGCTTAAGAGAGAAAGAGAGAGAAATTGGGGCACCCAGAAAAGCACATAGAGATTTAAGGTGGTTCAGGGAAGAGGCCCCTTACGTCCACCGAGCGATCAGCGAGGGAATTTCACTAGAATCAAAGGGTGGCCATAGAGGCATAATACAATATTCAGTCAAGAGAGAAAGCGAAAAGAGCTCCTCAGTTGCGGCTCTAATACAGTGTGAATGGGAGAATTCGAATAGCTACTCGCCTTCGGTTGCTCCTCTTGATCCCCTTGAACTAATCTCTTCTGTAGTCTGTTTTCTTAGATCCTCTGCCTGGAGACTGTTCCCAGGTATTTGTAGGCGATGGAGTGCATAACTTTATCCGGGTTTCCTGGAGGAAAGGATGCGGACAAGCTCTGGGTTTGCGCCGCTTGTCGGCCGCCAGAGGGGCCAGAAGCCGCGAAAGGAGGGTGTTGTCTTTTAATATTGGTACTTCTTTTGGGGATCCGTGGCAACTAGAGCATGCGGATCCTTGATTTGTGAGTTTGAAAAAAGTGTCTTTGTATGGGGAACGGCACGGTCGGATCAAGCTTGATTGCGATAGGCACCGTTTTGTAACATCGGGGACGATGTTACAGGGATGGTCCTGGCTTGTCATGGACGAGGTTTGGCTGCACCTTCGTGTCCGAGATTGGATCTAGTCAGAAACTTGTGAGAACAGAGGTGAGTCAACAGATAAATAAAAGAGCTGGAGGCCAGCAAGACGCCATGTGTACGGCCAGGATGCAGCGCAGGAACCACGTGTTAACATCAGCCCCCCGCATTGTCAGGGCGTGAATATTAATATAGGTCCTGTAATGCGAACTGTCGCAATGGTAGACGGGCTGCCCGAGGCCTACAAAGATAAGATGGGGGCGGCGCCTGCTGATTCGCATTCTCTTCCTTTGGCCTCTGAAAATTTCTCTGAGAGTAGTTTGTTAGAGAGATGACGGAGTGGAAGATATGGATGACCCTAGCAGGCATCACAAAGAAGAGGGCTAGCGATCCCCCGGCTGATGCTCCTCCTCCTGAGAAGAAGAGGCTACTGGCGCCATCTGATGGATTGCATAAACCGGCAACGACAGCTCCTGTTGAGATTCCCCAAGAGGAAGGAGTGGGAGCCACGATTGTGGATCTGGAGGTGGAGGCTCCGTCAGTCAGGGTTGTCGTTGTTCTGGTGCAGACTCTGGAGTCTGTGCATGAGCTAGCGGGTGTGGATACCACAGTAGTGGTCGACATTTCTGATTCTCCAATCAAGCTGCCTCCGAAGGCTAGAGAGCTGAAGGAGGTGGCCCTGGTGAGCAGAACAACTACTGGAGGGAAACTGGCACCTGGGAGGATCTTGCTCAAGGATGAGGAGATTGAGCGGCTCTTTCCTAGGTTTGGGGTTCCTACTGGAGATGTGAAGAAGTCACCCCTAATGGTTTGCGAATCTGCTTCTCTTGGTATCTCAATCCCTCCTTCTGGGAAGAAAAGGAAGCCCCTCTTCCCTTCCTTCCTTCCAGCGAGCCCCCAAAATGATGAGGAAAAGGAAGAGAAGGGGAGGAAAGAAGGGGGCAACAAGATGGAGGAGGTGATTAAAGGGAAGAAGGATGTGCCTTTCTAGGTCGCTCCTGAAAGCACTCTTGGCATTGAAGGGCCAGGAGGCAAGATGGAAGAGGCGATTAAGGAGAAGGACGGGGTTCCTCCAGCTGCCTCTAGTGTCGCCCCCGGCAATGAAGGGATATGGAGTGTGCTGGGGGAGAGGTTATTCGAAATAAGGAGGGAAGAGGAGAAGATTCTGGGGAATACCTCCAAGGTTCTGGAGGTAGTAAGATCCCTGAAGGGTAAGGAGGAAGGGGAGACCTACCATCTTCGAAGAATAAAGGAGCTGGAGGGCGCTTTGTTGCAAGTCACGAAGCACTCTCAAAATGATCACAGGGAGGAGCTAGGGAAGCTGACAAACTGGAAGACAAGTTAACCTCCCTAGCTCTGAGTAATGCAGAATGGGCCAATAAGAGTGAGGTTGCTAGGGGAGAGTTCCACCGCAGTCTATCGAATGTGAACCAGGCCCATTCTGCTCATGTCAAAGACCTCCAAAAAAGAATAAAGGAGTTGGATGATGAGAAAGAGGCTTTGAAAGAGGAGAGGATTTGGCTAAGGGATAGCTAGCCAAGGCCAGAGGGGTTTCGTCGGAGGCGAGGCCGAGAGGAGTTGTTGAAGTCTGAAATTCACTCCTTGCGGGCCCTGGTGGAGAATAGCTCTGGATGGCGGGGACGACGTATGGAGGATCTAGAAGAAATGGTGAGGAGGGCGGTGAAGATCGTCAGTGCCTCACCGATGGGTCACCACGTGAAGAACCAGGCCGCTTTTGACGTTCTCCTACAGACATTGGTCGATGTAAGTATCTTAAATCAGGAGAACATCAAAAGCCCTGCGGTTCTTCCCTTCTGTGGTCCTAAGGGACCAGACAGGTTCTTCGACGCTGGGAGCCACTGCCCAGAGGAAGTTCCTCCATCAGGGTCCTACGTTGGCTGGGGATATCATCTGTCTCCCCTACGTAGGAGTCCTGAAGAGGGCCAGATTACTCCCCTTGAGGCCAGGTGGCTAGGCCAAAGCACTCCTCCCGAAGTCCAGCAGTAGGATCAACTAGGGAGCTGGAAGTGAACTGCCTCCATCCTCAACTAGCTTCTTAGCCTCATCATCAACATAATATTTGACAAAACCATAGTTGATGAGAGTTCTGGCACCTCTGCTGACTGCTGTTAGGAGTGTAATAGATTGGCCTTTCCGTCATCTTCCCGACGTTAGCACTATTACACTAGGTGTTTAAGTTCTGAAGCCTTGTATTTTCTTTGTTTTTCCTGTACTCATGAGAGAAATATGTAAGAGAACAAAGAAAATATAATTGTAACAAGTTTTATCATTAATGAAATGCCTTTTTCTTTCAAAAATTTGTTTTGGATGAATTTTGTGTGTTTGTCTTTTCTTTCGTGTTTGAAACAGGTACCACGAAGTTGGAAAAGGGAGAACAGGAATTCATTAGTGTGAAATTATAAAACCAATGGTAAATTCTAAGTAAAAAGAAAAATTACTATCATCGTGCATGATCATAAAATATTGGACGATAATGATAATAACCACCGCTTCAAAATATTGCGCACGATTGTGAACCATCGTGCATGACGTATGACGAAACGGGAGGAAGCGACGCTTTGAAAATTGTGTGCCGCTTCGAATCCTGAACCTGTCAGAAAGTACGGACGGTCTGATTGCATCCGCATGCTGATCGAAGAGATCAGACGGCCAGAAGACGAAAGGACACAGCGGCTTCCCATAAAATTTTTCCCCAAAGGGCAACTGGCGTACTTGTCCATCTTCAAACCCTAAGAGGGAAAAAGAAGATTTCGCCCCGTCTATTGTGAAAATCAAACCATGGGAGGAGGAGAGATCGAGTGGGCCGAGCTGGCCGATCAGTTCCACAAGGATACCAGCTACCAGGAGAGTCTCCTGATGGAGCACGAAGTGCTCAACACGACCAGGGGGTTCAGAGGAAACCCCAACCTGATGATTATCCCCCCTACCGCTGACTTCCGACCGAACAGCCCTCCCGAGGGGGTGGTATGTGTGTACCGAGCACATGTGGAGTACGGCTTGATGCTGCCGCGGCAACCAGAGTTTAAAGAGATTCTAAACTCATTCTAGATCGTCCCGGCGCAACTCTCCCCCAACGCCATTGCCTACGTGCATTCCTTCCTGAAATTGCTGCAGGCTTAGGGCGTACCGTGGACTTTGACATTGTTTAGGAGATTGTTCAGTTGGATGGCGGTGCCAGGGTATGGAGGGTGTATGGCCTTGCGATCGAAGATGAAGAAGGCGATGTTCTCAGGAGCGAGTAGTTCCCACTCCGACTGGAGGGACTACTACTTCTTCGTCGGAGGGGATTTGGGATCCTCTTGACGCCCGAGACGTGCCCTCCTGAGCTTATGGGCGATGCCAAGTGGATGGCCAGTCAGCCACCCTAAAAACTCTAGAGAAGCTAAAGGGGCAGAGCTGGCCCTTGAAGGACTTCCTCAGGCATGTGAGGAATGACGTATCCCTTCATGCCAAGGCGTTGGGATACGTCGTTCTCAAGGAAGTCGTCCCACCTCCTGGTACAGTTCTGATGAAGAGGGCTAGGAGGGGGCAACCTCCTACCACCTAGCTTAGCAGAGAGATTACTGAGGTGGGGGAGGAAGAGGAGATAGGGGTTCCGGAGCTAGTCTGTGATGGAACCGCCGTTGATGTGGTATCCTCTCCTGAGGATACCATAGATGATAGGAAAACCTTGGCTGAGCTGGGGTACACAGGGAAGGGGAAGGAACCTGTGTCAGCTACAAAGCCCCAGACAATCCCTAAAGGTGCCACAGGGATCGTTATAGGGGATAAGGAGGAAGGGAATAAGGCCGACAGAGGCCAAGAAAAAGGGAGGGTGGAGGGACTCTGTCTGGCGTTAGTTCCCAGGGAGGTTCCTGGAGAAAAAAGGGGTCCCTCCGGAAGTGTAGGCCCAGAGCCCCAATTAAGGAAGGCAAGAAGTGAAGAGGAGGAAGGCTTTGCTGCCGGGGGAGAACATGATTAGCAGTGGAGCGTAGAGCCCCCCTTTAGCGCCAACTTCGCCGGACTCTTTGGGGACGAGGGTACAAGGATGTTGGTGAGGACGAAAGGGGATGACAGGAGATTGATTGTCATCACCGTGCCAACCGTGAATAAGGGTTGCGCCTACCGAGGAGAGGTAGGTCTGGCCCTAGGGGGCGGTCTGGTATCAAATGATTTGGAGCATAAATTAGAGATGACCTCCACGCCAGACCTCTATTCAGGTCTTGCCAATAGGATAGCTACGGTAAAGATCTTCTCCCGGGCTTTCTTTCCCTTTTGTTCTTGTGAGCTGACTTGTGTTTGTTGCAGGTCCTCGCTCGCTTGCCTTTGGCTTTGAACAGGGCCATGAGGACCGAGGAGCAGGTGCTGGAGCAAGGACGTCAGCTTCATCAGAGGGATGAAGAGATTGAGGCCTTGAGGGTCCAGCTGGCGATGAAGTCCTCTCAGCTTGACGCCGCCCAAGAAGAAAAGGTTAAGCTGCAGGAAGAAAAGGCCAAACTGCATGAGAAACTTGCAGTGCGCCAGTCTGCAATGGGCATGATGGAAGCTGACAATAAAACCCTGCAGGAGAAGCTTGTCAAAGTCGCCGAACACCAGAAAGTTGTCATTGTAGAGAGGTCTACGGCTGCTGTGGAGGCTTACAAAACGAGCTTACCCTGCAGGAAGGAGAGATTAGAAGGGATCAAGTGATC
>KZ451899.1:841847-853141 GCA_002786265.1 Apostasia shenzhenica | reverse complement strand
GTTTGGTGATGAAATCTACCAGTGCTTGAGCTTTGATTGTTGTCCGTGGGACATACTTGATGTCATACTCGCCCAGCTCAATGGACCATTTTAGCAGTCTTCCCGAAATCTCCGGAGTGTGCAGTATCTTCAGGAGCGGTTAGTCAGTAACAACCCGGATAGTATGGGACTGAAAATATGGCCGTAGCTTCCTTGCCGTCACCAGGAGAGCCAGAGCAAGCTTTTCCAGCGTGGGGTACTGCTCTCAACGTCTAGGAGTATGTGGCTAATATAAAAGATTGGATGTTGTGCTCCCCGATCGTCGTCCATGAGAACTGCTGAGACTGCAGTGTTAGATACACCCAAGTACAAAGATAGGACTGCTCCTTCCTTCGGTGCCACTAATATCGGGGCCGAAGTTAGGTATTTCTTCAGTTCTGTGAAAGCGGCTTCGCACTCATTGGTCCAATGGCCTCCCTTATTGTTGCGCAGGCATCGAAAGAATGGTGAACATCGATCTCCGGCTTTCGAAATGAATCTGCCCAAGATGTTGATCCGTCCTGCTAGTTTTTGAACCTCATTTACCATTTTTGGAGAGGGCATGCTTAGGATTTTTGAGATTTTATCCGAGTTGGCTTCTATTCCCTTGGCCGAGACTAGATAACCCAAAAGTTTCCTGAGGCTGCACCAAAGGTGCACTTTGCAGGATTAAGCTTGAAGTTAAACTTTCGGAGGGTGTCAAGTGTCTCCCTGAGATCGTTGAAGTGTTCTTCTAAGGTTTTGTTCTTGACTAGGATGTCGTTGACATAGGCTTCAAGATTCCTCCCCCTCTGGTTCTCAAAGACGGCATCAATCATTCGCTGGTAGGTAGCACCGGCATTTTTGAGACCAAAGGGCATGACATTGTAGCAGTACGTGCCGAAGTCAGTGATGAAGGCAGTCTTCTCTTCATCTTTCTTAGCTATCCAGATCTGATGATACCCAGAGAAAGCATCCAGAAAGCTCATAACCTCGTACCCGAAGGTACGATCTACTATCGTAAAGGTGTCTTTGGGACATGCCTGATTCAGTGTTCGGAAATCCATGCACATTCTCCACTTCTTGTTGGCATTTTTCACCATGACTACGTTGGTGGGCCATTAGGGGTATCGAACTTCCCTGATATAACCTGCTCCAAGTAGTTTGTTAACTTCTTCTCTGATGGCGTCCTGTCTTTCTCCTGCCATCACCCTCTTTTTCTGTGCTATAGGAGAAGCAGTGCTAGATATGTTCAGATGGTGTTCGCAGACTATCCTGTCAACACCTAAAACATCTTCGGAAGACCATGCAAAGACGACAATGTACTCAGAAAGCAAGGCGATGACGTCCGCCTGCTGCTCGTTGTTCAAAGAAGATGATATGTTTACATTCTTAGAAGAGTCTTCCCCCCCCCCACCCCAAAAGTTACATTGATGACCCCCTCCTGTGGCACAACTGGCTGAGACTCTCTGGGATCCAGTTGATCGACAACAAGTTGTGCTGCTATTTGGAAACAACGGGTAGTCTGCCTGGCATCTCCTCTGATTGTGACAACACCACTGGAGGTGGGAAACTTTGCGCATAGGTGATGCATGGAAATCACCATCCCAAAGGAATTGAGTGTTGTCCTTCCAAAGATGACATTATAGCCTTACTTAGCTCTGATGACGGCGAAGTTTATTACGTTCATGGCATAGCTGTTTTCATCGCCAAAGGAGACGGGCAAGGCGATGAATCCTAGAGATTGAACCCTCTCCCCGGAGAAATCGAGTAAGGTGGTTTCAGCGCGGAGAAGGTTTGTCTCTTTGAGTCCCATTTGGAGGAAGGCAGATTCGAATAGGATATCGGCGGGGCTCCCCGAGTCGAGGAGCACCTGCCGAACATTGAAATCAGCTATGCAAGCAACGACCACGATCGGATCGTTATGTACATTGCCATGCTGGGGGAGGTCTTCATGGCAGAAAGTGATTGGGATGGATGAAGAATGTTGCTAAGAAATACCGACGACCTCAGCTTCGTAGCGGCGAGCAATAGTGGGATCAATGCTAAAGATGACATTGATCGTCCTGGCGACAAGGGGGTGAGGGCGCCCTGATTGCCTGGGGCCTGGAGATGGTACAGCCTTAGCAGGGGCCTCAGCAACTTCGGGGGCCTTTCCCTTCTGGGCAGCAGTAAAGGTTGGCGCCATGCACATGAATTCTTCTAGCTTGCCCTGATTTACCAATTTGTCAAGCAGAGCTCTGAGGCCGCGGCACTTATGAAGTTTGTGCTTATAGTTCTCATGGAACTCACAATAATTGTCGGGATCTACTTCGACCGGAGGTGCTGGCTTGGGTCCGGTAGGTCGGACCCACCCTTTTTGACGGCCACCGCATAGACTGAAGGGAGTGGCCGAGAGAAAGGACGCCTCTGGTGCTGAATGACGTGTTGGGGTTGCCCCTCATCTCGACCACGATTCTTGGCCATGTGTACCTTCGTGGCCGGGGGTCCGTCACCCAATGTTTCTCTTTCTGCTTCCCTGTTCGACTCTGAAAACATCGGGAGAAGAGGATTCGGCATCCTCGAGGAGCATTAACTGACTGGCTTTAGCCACCAGTTCTGGGTAACTCCGAGGCTTGGTCAGCTGGAGGGATTTAGATAGGTTCCTTACTCTGAGTCCCCTCCGAAAATTGTGCATGGCTACCGCAGGATCTACATCTTCTGCTTCTACTGCTGCGGTGAAGGAGCGGTTGGTATAGTCTCGCAGGCTCTCCTCCTTGCCTTGTTTGATGTTGGCGAGCACCATGTCGGAGACTACCATTCGGGTCCAGCCAATGAAGCGCTCGATCAGCTCCCACTTCAAATGCTCATAAGAGGAGATGTAGCCCCTGGAGAGTTTGACGAACCAGCTAAATGCCGCTCCTTTTAAAGTGTTGGCTAGGAGGTGACATTTAGCGGCCTCAAGTCTGGGTGGCTTGAAATCTTTTGGGACTGGGGCCAGACGGATGATATCAGAGAAAGGAGCGTTGTCATCCATTGGTCCAAAGAAAGGATCAGGCCCATGATGGGGGACCTGAACGCCTGGAAAGAGGAGATCTCGTCCGGCAAGGAAGGAGGGAAAAGCAGGTGGAAGGAAAGCAGGTTGTGGTAGCGGACATGGTGGAAGAGGATTCCGATGAATCCCCTGGGGATGAAAGAGGCGTCTGCTCGGTTGGGAAGAGCCAGACGTCTGAACGGAAGGCGCCGCGATAGGAAGCGGAGCTGGAGCCTCGACGACCGGAAGAGGGGGCGCAGGGGCCGCAACTACCGGCGGAAGAAGCTTTGGGGCCGCCGCAACCGGCTGAAGAGGTGCAGGAACCGCCGCGACCGGCAGAAGAGGAAGTACTGTGCATACCGGCTGAGTTTGCCTGAGTATCACGGCCTGTCGGGCTGTGAGGTCGGTGACCAGGTTAGTAAGGTTCGCTTGCATCCCTTGAAGTTCTGAGACACGGGTTCCCCTGGAGGAGGAAGCGGATTCGGTGCGACGCCGAGAAGTTGAGGCTGAAGCCCTGTCGTCCGGTGACCGAACGGAAGGTTCTCCCGCATGCGTACTGCGAGCAGCGGAGTTGGTTTTGCGCGTTCTGGCCACCATCTTCCTAAGGTCTCAATGAAAGCACCAGAAGATGTTGACATAGGATGTAGGGGATCCCAAGGAACACCAAAAAAGAAAGAGAGTTCCAAGAGACGACGGCGCGTTGAGGGGTAAGCTCGTCAATGGAAGCTTAAGAGAGAAAGAGAGAGAGAAATTGGGGCACCCAGAAAAGCACATAGAGATTTAAGGGAAGAGGCCCCTTACATCCACCGAGCGATCAGCGAAGGAATTTCACTAGAATCAGAGGGTGGCCGTAGAGGCTTAATACAATATTCAGTCAAGAGAGAAGGCGAAGAGAGCTCCTCAGTTAGGGCTCTAATACAGTGTGAATGGGAGAATCCGAATAGCTACTCGCCTTCGGTTGCTCCTCTTGATCCCCTTGGACTAATCTCTTCTGTAGTCTGTTTTCTTAGATCCTCTGCCTAGAGACTGTTCCCAGGTATTTGTAGGCAATGGAGTGCATAACTTTATCCGGGTTTCCCGGAGGAAAGGAGGCGGACAAGCTCTGGGTTCACACCGCTTGTCAGCCGCCGGAGGGGCCAAAAGTCGCGAAAGGAGGGTGTTGTCTTTTAATATTAGTACTTCTTCTGGGGATTCGTGGCAACTAGAGCATGTGGATCCTTGATTTGTGAGTTTGGAAAAAGTGTCTTTGTACGGGGAACGGCGCGGTCGGATCAAGCTTGATTACGACAGGCACCGTTTTGTAACATCGGGGACGATGTTATAGGGATGGTCCTGGCTCTTCGTGGACAAAGTTTGGCTGCACCTTCGTGTCCGAGATTGGACCTGGTCAGAAACTTGTGTTAACAGAGGTGAGTCAGCAATAAATAAAAGAGCTTGAGGCCAGCAAGACGCCACGTGTACGACCGGGATGCAGCGCAGGAACCACGTGTTAACACCAATAAAAGAAAATAAACTAAAAAATAAATATTTCATATTTGTAGACTATGATACTAAATAAACGACAAATTAAAAGCAAATCATAAAACCAAAAGTGATATTAATTAATCTTATTATCGAGTATCTAATCGAATTTTAAGAGAGAATGTCACTATCTTCATATGAACAGGAAGATAAATGAGCTCAACATTAATATATGTTCAAAGCTTCTAGCTGGTTTTGGTGGTGACCCGTCCGCTGTTAGAAGCATAACGCCTTCTTAGATTGAGAATGTCTACAAGGTTGGGAGTGGTCATGAGCAGTGATTGACGAACCATGGGACTTGGTAGCTAGACGGGTTTATAAGTATCTCAATTTGATCTCCTGATCAAATTCACAATCATCCCTTCCTATTGAACCGAGACAGTTGACATAAATATGGAGATAACCTAAATGCCACTTTAAAGTTCATGCCTAAGATTTAAGTATTACCACATTCACTCAAAAACTTTTATATGCAACCAAATTGCTCTGTCCTTTACCCTATATGGTTGATCTCATTCCAACATTTTCAATTAGTTTTTCCATCATAATAATGTGTGGTGCATTTACGAACATCTTCAACATTAAATATGAATCAGTGGGGGGATCAAAAATGCCAAAAGTAATTGAAGGGAACCAAAAAAACAAAAACTCACAAAACTACAAGTTGAAACCAAATAGTTAACAGGAGAGTGACGGTGTTGTCACATACCATATTTGAGTTTCAGATGCTATGTAGGCAATAAATATGAATTTTTAAAATGGCATAACATAAACCCCAGAAAAAGGCAGAAACAATGAAAGCAAAGTTGGCAGCTTAATAATTTAGCATAAATAAACAAGACAAAACTTCTGTGTCTTGAAACAGAGAACAATCATCAACACCAGCGCAGCTGGAATTCTAAAGAAAGATTCATGGCTGCAGACCGTAAAGTAAATAAAAATTTGATCATCTCCTACCCTTCCTAGCCTTATATTGCTTTACAATGTACTGGATGACCTCTTTCATCGTCGCCTTCCGTTCCTCCCTGCAATTCCAGAGCTCAGCCACCGGATATCTCCCGCTTGGATTATACTCATTTAACTCCAGCAAAGCTGTCTTTGCTGCGTTGTAAACATCATCCCCAAAGTCAAGCCATAGACTTTTCAGCTTCTCATCACTCTCATCAATCACTTCCTGCATCAGCACCCAAAGTTTCAATCTTTTTGAACTAGTTGCAAATAATGTTAATTTCAGATTGATTTTTGCATCCATACCTCAGTCTCTCCATTACTTTGCACAATTTTAAAAGGATGCCATGATGGATTACGAATTTCCTGATCCCACTTAGAACATAGTTCCGAAGCCATCACATCAGCTTCCTCTGCTGCAAATTTCCTCTTACATGCGCTCTGGAAAGGCTTAAGATCAAGATCCCCCATTCTTTTAATTCCAATCAAGGTTGGCCCTTTCAATAGTTTCCCGAGGCCCTGAGGTATGTTTATGATCATATCAATAAACTAAATTTTTTTGGAATAACGGTACAAGCTGATGAACAAATAAAAAGAATAGAAGTAAAGAAATCACCGTGATCAGTTCTTGACGAGCTTCATTTAACTCCTGATTGGCCTCACGCTCCTTCGTCACAAGAGTTTTTTGCAAATCTTCCAGGTCTTCTTTATCTTCTTCCAGTTTTTTATGGATTTCTTCTATTTTCTTGTCTATGTCTTCTTCCCCTTCCAAATGCTCCAAAACTCTTAATTTGCCTTTCAATTGGGCAATTTCCAACTCCAGCTTTTGTTTCTGGTCTAGTTCTCTCTCTAACTTAAGTATTCTAGCAAGAGCAACCTCTTTTTCCCTCTGGGCAAAATAGTAGAGCCGACATTACAAATATTAATTGTAGGAAATAAAGAATTTATAAATACATCTACAAACAATGATTTATAAATAACTTACCTTCTGTTCATCCATCAGTTTCATGACCTCTTCATCAGCTTTCTTTTTCTCAATAGTGGCCAATTCAAGATTGCTGTTCTCCAATGCGGTCTAAGATACAATGTTTACATCAGCATCAAAAGATTTTTTTTCTCCAAAAATATCAAATCTAGAACATTAAAACACTTTATTCAAATCCCCAGATGTATAATGTAATTTTTGCCAATGAACCACAGAAATAACCAGCAAACTATGGCTAATCTTTTTGAACTTTTGATGGTATCTCATATGAGTTTTCCTGCAAACTAGAGATAAGAGCATAAATATGATTCCAAAGAATTACCTTTTCCTTCTCAACATCTACATTTCCTTTCTCACCATCATTTTTGGACTCCAACTTTTGAAGCTCTTTACACCGCTTATCGATTTCTTTCTTCTTTGAGTCCAACTCTAGTCTCAACTTGTCATTCTCCAACAAAATCTTACGAGCATCCTCACGGGCTTTCCTCTGTATGCTATGCATTTCTGGTAATGTATGCAAGGAAAACACGCAATATTTCATGTAAGATACCCGTAGATTGCATAATAGCAAATGATAGTACCATAAAGTAATTAATAGGTTGGAACAAACATGCATGCATTCAGATGCCTCATAAAAATATACAGATCTTCAAGCAAGATAATAATCAAAAATATTTTGCAGTAGCATGACCAAGTAGAACAGGATTAGGTTCACATGAAGCATTATTGAAACACAAAATTTAAATAAAAGTTTAAGCTACCATATAATAATATATGAGTAGTTTTAGGAGCAGAGCTCAGAGCTAACATATAATGAATTTGTGTAGCACACAAATCCAATTATCACTTGATATCTTTGAAGATGGAAGAACAAAATTTTGGTCGTCAGGCACAATTCATGATGTGCTTCGTTCTTTACATAGCAATTAATCAAATAATTTAATTTATTTCTTCCCTCTAAAACTAATCACTTGAGCAAGATCATACTCAAAACAAAAGAATCATCTTCTTGATCATATATAGTATCAATGAAGTACAAGGACACAACAAGAATTGACCAAAAAGAAAGAAAGTTCAAATATCTGTAGCAAAATAATAAGGGGAATGAAGAAAAATTAACTAAAATCTATGCTTGATGTATGGCAGTGACAATGGTGCATCTACGCTAATGTCTTTCAGGCCATCAAATTTAAAAGCAGAAGGCTTTATCACAAGGAAGTATACAAGTAGTGTTGCACTATTTAGAAACATGACTTTAAACATCTGTAACATACCATAAATAAATAAATAAACTGTAACAGGCCATAAACGGGAATAACGAAGATGAATTCAAATCTAGGCCTGATTTTCAGCTAGAGAATGGTGTTGCTACACTAATGTCTTCATGCCATCAAATTCATAAGCAGAAGAATTAATCCCAATCAAGCATAAGAGTAGTGTTGCACTTTTCAGAAACATGGAAAACAATAACCCCTTCGGAAACCACATCAACTGCCAAATTGAAGTTCCTTTCGCATCAATTTGGCAATATAACTGCATGTAATTTGATTTTATTAGAATATATTTAAGATCTTATGATGCTAAAGCAGGAAAGACGGCACTGAGTTTAAGTAGCTTACCTTCATTATACTCCATGAGGATCTTGACTTTCGAGTCCATCATGTTCTTAAGGGACGTGTTGGTCTCATTATACCGGCATTCAAGCTCCTGCAGATACTTATTTCTCACCTCCATCTTCTTTGTAAGAGCCACCACCATCATCCCGTTCTCCTTGGCCTCTTGCTCTGCCACATCAGACACCGTCTTCAACTCCCCGTGCTTTCGAAGAATCTTCCCAATGGGTTGGCCAGAACTATAGTCATCATCGCGAGCAATCCACCCAAGTACACCACTAAAACATTCCACTTTCTTCTCCATCCACTCCTTCTTCCCCAAACGCCTCGCCTTGAAGTGATTTTCAAACGCCATTGCATCCTTGAACCCCTTCCAATCCTTATTAAAACAAATCACTGCTTCCGCTCTTCCAGTTTTGGGGTCTCTGCACGAAGAACGAATCACATTTATCGGATTATACTCGGCAAACTGCTGTTCCAAAGGAAGGCTTTCCTCTGTTTGCAAATTAACGAGGACGCCAACCCACGGCCAGACGAAGAGCTCATCGCGGCTAGAATATGAGCTGGGCGGTGTGATCTCTGCAGCAGGAGGCGGAACTGGAGGGGCCGGCGAAGGCCCGCCGGCGAGGGAAAGATCGGTCTGAAGAAATCTAGCAAAACCGAGGTGGTTAGCCCTCTCCTTGGCCTTCCGAGTGTTGGAGGCGCCGATTCCGGTGGCGTGCTGGAGAAGATCTTTGTAGCGGTAATCCTGCTTCTTTTTTCCTGCGCAGAAGGGGCAGCGGAGAGTGCCGTCGGGGTTGACGATCCGGTGGTTCCCGGTCTTAAGCGTCAAGTAGGCTGCCTCCGCGTGGTCGTCGAGCTCCGAGTCGCTAACCTCCGAGTCGTCGTCGTCGTCGGAGTGATCCCGGGCCATGGGAAGGAAGACAGGTAGCAGCTTTCGATCGCCGAAAGGCTTGATTCTCCCGGAATTGATCAATGTGATTAGGGTTTTGTCATTTGTCAGCACACAGCAGGGGGCCAGGGGTGTGATCTCCGACCTCGTGAGAGTTGAAGGCGTGAAGTTCTTGAAACACTGTATCTTTACTGCGGTCACCGCTACGGTAAAAACACCCCTTTTTTTGTGTTCTTGGCTTTTTCCCGAATCCTGACTTCAAAATCTTAATGAAAATGAAGAATCTCGGATGCTTTTTTGAGATCTGTCTCAGAGATTACTTTTTTATCGACGCTAATAAACAGCAAAACATATTACATATATTCATTTTCCAGGTCGCAGTTCGCACCTGGGAAGACGTGCAGCTACGGATCTACGTCTTCCAGTAAATTTATTGGTTGACGTCTAATTAGATTGCATCACACAAGCACGCAGCTTCGCGCACTCTACCACACGCATATTTTCTCTCTATTTTATTTCATTTTTTTATCTCTTTACAAAAAAAATTTTATCATTATTTTATTTTATTTTTTTTACATTTATATACAAAATAAAAAAGAGTTTAAATATTATTAATATAAAATATAATTATTTTATTATTATTAAATATAATCTTTTTTAATTTTGTATGGATATTATGTAGGTTTGAATAAGCTCGCCAACTCAACTCATCTGTTCAATGCTCAATAATAGAGCATCATATGGTATCATGCGGGCCCCACAGTTATTGCACCCCTTTAACAAAATCAACGCATCATTCAAAAAAAAATTCTTTATATAAACCATTTTTTGCTTGATATAACTGTTTTTGGTTTAGTATAGATTTATTTTTTATTTAGTATTATTTACATATGGAATTCCTGATATTCGAGACTGTCCACATATTGGACAGCAATGGCAAACCTAGGCTCCCTAACTCACTCGAGCACACGTCTGAGGTCTCTTGCTCGATGATACTATCCAACGTTATTGGCCTGCAACAATGCCAAAGGTGTTCTCGCACTCCTCCCAAAGACAATGCATCATCTTTCTCACATACTTCACGTTAACTGTGAAATCAAAACTTAACTTAGGATAGTGGGGCATAGTTCTCTATGATCATGCGCAGCTTAGGTAAATTTCGATAAAAACATACTCTTATATTCTAAGAAGGATTTCTAGTCCTTAGCAAAATTTTAAAATCTCTGGTTTTGTTGACGTAGGATGTGGGGATCCCAAGAAACACCGAAGAGAGAGAGAGTTCCGAGAGACGGCGGCGCACAAAGAAGGTGAGCTTGTTAATGGAGGCTCAAGGAGAAGATTAGTCCAAAGCAACCAGAAAAAACACATAGGAATTTAAGGTAGTTCAGGGAAGAAATCTCCTACGTCCGCCGGTCGGTCAGCGAAGAAGTTTCACTAATAAGAAAAGGGATAGCCCTGAAGGCTGTACAATGTTCTGGGAAGAGGTGAGGGAGAAGAAGAAGAAGGAGATGAAGAAGAAAGGAGCTCCTCAGTTGGGATCCTGATACAATGAAAAACTACTCTTTTTCCTTCCTGTGTTCTTCGTCCTCTGTCTGTGTATCTCTTTCTCTATCTGTTTGTAGTTTTGTCCCCTCTCCTCCCCTCTTCTTGGAGGACTTTTCAGCGATATTTGTAGGCAGGGATGGTGCAGCTTCACCCAGGTTCCCTATTTTTTCGGAGAAAAGGTGATGGGCGATCTCCGAGCGCCGTTTATCTGTCACCGGAGAGATTTGTCGTTCGTACAGGAAAGTGACATCTTTTAATGCTGGTACTTCTTCTGGGAAAGAACGTCTATACAGCGATCGGCGGGGTTAGGTGAAGTTGATCGTGACAGGCATTACCTCGTACCCTCGTGCCCGAGGTTACAAAGGTTTGGTCCTGGATCGTCGTGGGCGATGGTTGGCTGAACCCTCGTGCCCGATGTTTGACCTGGGTCAAGAGTCCTGCAAGACCTGAAGCTGAGTCAGCAAATAACTAATCGAGTACGGGCCTGTCAGGCGCCACGTGTTCGGCCAGGATGCAGCGTAGGAACCACGTGTTAACAGGTTTACTTATCTACATCTTAAAAGACATAATAATCAGTAATTATCTAACTCAATTATAAATAGGGCCTCCCAAGATGCATAAGACTATTTTTTTTCAACCCTCCTTCTACCAACTTCTTCCCGAGCAAGTCTACAGAAGAGTCCCTAACCTCAGGTAAAGCTCAAATCCATATGTTTCTCAACATTAAATGGAATTCTTGATTTCTCGATATGCTACGTGAACATAACAAGATAGGTTTCG